>VMDO01009571.1:0-38420 GCA_007922755.1 Pedetes capensis | reverse complement strand
AATAAAATAACCAAAAACAGAAGAAAAAGAAGAAAAATAAAAACATAAAAATTCCTCCTTGCTGAGGAGATTGAGACACTTCTCTTTTCTTTCACAAGCTTCTGATTTTAGAGTTTGCCGAGTATGGAGGGGGGCATTGTGTCCTGTTCTTTCTAATTTTTAGTCAAAGAGGCCAAACCACATGATGTAGTGTGGAATCTGAGCCCCCACTCAGCCTTGACTACTGGCATGAAACATTGATTACTGCAGGGCTATATTCACCCCAGTGAGCTCTGTTTGAAGACTGAGGGATGGAAGGGCAAGAGCCATTCATGAGCCATTCTGGCTTGCTGAGATTGTAGACCACTCAAGTGGGTGCCCCTTTGTACACAAGATACTCTGTCATTGTAAATGCCCAACCAAAAGCATTATGTCCTTTACATTTCCCTGGTCCTATGTATGTGGAAAAAGTCACAAAACTCAAGCAATCTATGCTGGGGTTGTTGTTGTTGTCAGGCGCCGTCGAGTCGGTATCCAACTCATAGCGACCCTCATAGGGTTTTCAATAGCAAACTGTTTCGGGATTGCCTTGGGAGTGGATTGCCAGGTCCTTCTCCCATTTTTGCGGTGCTGGGATAGGAGGCAACAAACGTGGGAAATGAGTAATTCTGCCAACCCCAGCCACACTGTTCCCCATCTTAACCCCCACACAAGTTCACTCACATCTGGTCTTGCTCCTCTTCTCACAGGTCAGAACACGGGTTTTGAATGGAAGTGCTTTCCACTTTCTACTTATGTAGACTTGTGTCTGTGATCTTGTGTCCAGTTTATAATCATTTTCCTGAGCCCACATTGGCTCTCTGGGTGAATGCCTGCTGATAAAGTGAGGAGGCCCTTTGGTCTTAGAGATATAAAAATGCAGGGGCTTCTGAGTCTCTGGGTAGCAAGTTCAGACAACAGGACCTCTTTTTTTTAGTATTTGGGGGTTGTACCTGAGGCCTCACAAATGGTACGCAAATGCTGTACCACTAAGGTGCACCCAGTGCCCTTTTTATTTTTAATTTTGAGACAGGGTCTAAGTTGTGCAGGTTGCCTCTGACCTTGAACTCACCATCCTCCTGCCTCAGCCTCTCAAGTCATTGGGATTACATGCACGTGCCTAGGACCTCTCTTAGGATTGCTCCCCATCGCAGCACCTATTACTAAGCTGGAGAGGTCAGAGGATGCCTTCTCCAGTTTCAGCTTGTTGCATGGATCACAGATCTCCTGGATTAGACTGTATTTTTGCAAAGTTCTGTATTCTGCATTTCTGGACCTCACTGAGGCTTTTATTATCTCTTTTGCGTATAGCTTTATTGAGGGAGAACTTCTTCTTCCCCTAACCACCAGTGAGGGCTCAACATTAGGTTCTTTGCTTCTCTTATAATTCCAAATTCCAGTATTTCTGGGTTTTATTGGTCACTGACTATCTATGCTTATACTGCAGTGGCTTTCCATGACAGCCCACCTCTCCCTGCATCTATACAATTTATGTTTTATTTCAGTCTTGTGGAGATGCAGGAAAGTTCTGAGTATTTCTATATTCCACCATCTTCCCAAATTCTTTACATATTCTTGAAAGATAGTTTTGCTAGGTATAAATTCCACTTTGACAGTTACTTTCTTAGTCTTCTGGCTAATATAGTGTCCAAATTCAGTAACTATCTTGAGAGGGAACTAGTAGAACATTGGGTTCATTTCTCTTCACCCTTGTTTTTACCAGAATCCTGACTTCTCAAGTCTCTAATATTTTTTCTTCATATCCAAGAGACTACTCAAAGCTCTATTGTCTTTTCTCCTTGTAGTAGAGTCCATCAGTTTAGGACTTTACTCATATTCCTACCCACCTGTGTGATGGCTAGAATCAGCAAACATCCCGAGGGAAAAAATAAGTATTGTTTCTCTTTCCTAGTTGCCTTGTCATTGCTCCAGTGCCTTCAAACAGATGTTTTAAAATTTTACCTGGCTTTCTTGGATATTTTCAGTGGGAGTATTAGTTTGGTTTCCTATAAGCTACTCTATCATGTTCATAATTAGAACCCTAACTATACACTAAGTATTTGGTAATTAAATCTCATTTTCATAAACTCCAGAAACTGATGAAGAATGGAGACATTTTAAGAAATTCTTTTTCAGATAATTCATCACTACTCTTCAGGAAGAAAGGTTCTCAAAGTGAACAAATGTAAGCAAGATTGGGGGAGGTTCTGTTTCCTTATTATATCATTTCCCTGAATTCTGTTTTAGGGTGGAAAAGCTAAGGAATTATATGTTGTTGTTGTTAGATGCTGTTGAGTCTGACTCACGAAGACCCTATGTACAACAGAAAGAAACATTACCTGACAGTGTGCTGTGCCCAGCACTATTGTCAGTGCTTCCTAGTTATTTCAGAGTGGGCTCCTGAGTCTCTCTCCCAAACCTACAGCACCCAGTATTTCCAAGCAGTCTATCCAAGTATTAACCAGGCCAACCCCTGCTTAACTTCCAAGATTAGATGCCAGGGTTGTATGGCTGTAGGCAAGGAATTATATATTATATAATACCATATTAATTAGACTTGAAAAATAGCTTCTCATAGACATTGCAAAGAGAGATTCATCCTAACTTCTGTAGTTTTAGAGTTTGAAGCACTAATACTCTCTGGTCATTATAAAGCCTATGGTAGTATTAGGCAGATTAGCAAGATATTAGCATGCCATGAGGAAGGAAAAGGGGTTTAAAAATATCTCCAGCTTCTAGTCATGACGTGTGAATCCATGTTTAAGTCTGAGTTCTCCAGGCATTGAAAAGGACATTGTTCGCCAGGCAAGATGGTGCATGCCTGTAATCCCAGTGACTTGGGATGTGGAGGCAGGGGGATCACAAGTTTGAGACCACAGGCAGTCTGCGTAACTTAGTGAGACCCTGCCTCAAAGAGCAAAAAAATGGCCTGGGAGTGCAGCTCAGTGGTACAGCACTTACAAAGCATGCAAGTGAGAGGCCCTAGGTTCAAACCCTACTACTAGGAAAAAAAAAAAAAGAAAAGCACATTATTCTAATGGATCCTACACTCTAATCAAGATCAATGGCTTCCTGAGTCCTCAAATTTTGAACGAAGGCAGAGCTTTCAAAGGCATCTGCCTGTGAGCCCGCTCCTTTGAAACAAGTGCACTAAATCATTTTATAAAACGAAGACCCCAGGCTCCATATGTCCTAAACCACAAAAGATTACTAAATAAAAAGTTTTCCACTCTCCCTGTCTGAGAAGGGCAAAACTTGATTTTGGTGTCTATGGCTCATATCACAGTGGGTTTTTACTTTGTTTTTTGCCAAAACTAGAGAACCATCTCCATGCACCCCACACCTAGGTCAGCCTCCTTCTCTGTCTATCCTGGGTGCTTTTAAAACATCTCCCTTTATTAGTAAATGATGATGGGGTAAAGAATAATACAGCATTGGCTTTTTCCATTATGCATACTTTACATCACTTCTGGCAACACTTTCATCAACCCACAAAGCTTATGGAGCCTTATGACTAGTATGTAGTAAAATTCAAATGTATATTTGGGTTATATTCCCCTGTTTTTTCAATGTACTCATGATATTGCACTGTTTACAGTGAGATCATCCTCCCTCCCTTCATCCCTCCACATTGACCCTCCTCTCCATCCCACCTGCAATCTTTGCCTCCCTCTGTTAGTTCCCTCCCTCCTTTCTACTCTTTATATTGTCTCTTCTTCACCAAGTTTAATTGTGCATTTTTATATATCAATTTATGTATAGGATTTTTTTCTTTAAGTGTGATTCAGCTCCCACATATGAGTGAGAATATATGGTATTTCTCTTTTTGAGCTTGCATTTGTTCACTTAAGATAATGTTCTCCAGTTCCATCCATTTAGCTTCAAATGACATCATTTCGTTTTTTATTGCTGAGTAGTATTCCATTGACAAGGTGCATTCCTATCTAAAAAGCTTGCTTAACTTTCCTCCTCCTGCTCTTTTTCCTCCACATCCTTCTTTTACCTCTTTCTCTCTTTCTTTTTCTTCACCTGTGAAATGTCCTAACTTAGGCTGCTTTACCCAAAGAACCAGTTTCTCCAAGTTTGTTCTAGGTTTACCCAAGCTTCCTTGTTGTTGTTGTTGCTAGGTGCCTTCGAGTCGGTATCTGACTCATAGCGACCCTCATAGGGTTTTCAATGGCTGACCGTTTCAGAATTGCCTTAGGAGTGGATTGCCAGGCCCTTCTCCCATTTTTGCAGTGCTGGGAATCGAACTCGGGACCTCAGAGACTACAGCGCAGTGCTCTACCAACTGAGCTAAATCCCAGCCCGCTCAAGCTTCCTTAGGTGCCCTAATTTCCTGGTAACACCTCAAGTACAAGGAGTTTCTCTCCCAGAGCCACAAACTCAAATACAAGATTTGCTTACACCTTTGTTCTTAGCAATAGTTCTTAACTATTGCCTTTCCTCACTTCATGAAGATGAACTATCTGTTCACCTTCCAATAAACTTGGCTTATATTCCATGCTGTATTTTTCTGTGTAACAACTGAGTTGTTTTCAAATGGTGAAGACAAAGACAAAGGTATTGCTGCAACTCTCCAGTAATGCTAGTAGCACCTTGACCTCATATGTTGGTAACAGTAAGGCTGTTAAAGTTATTTCCACTTGGTGTGTTCATTTCTCTAGTAGAACACAGTCATGTCTCTTTTTCAAGGACTTAGACTTAGGCACTGACAATAAATTGAGGAGCAGTGTCACTCCATGGAGATAGAAAGCACTATACTGAGGAAACCAGGGAAGAGGAAGTCCCTTGAGAGTAAAATTGATGTAACTGATTATCATGCTTTCTGCCAAAGTGCCAAAGTCACTCTTGAATATATATTCTATAGCTATGCAGAAAGCTTTTTAAAAGAGAATACGTTGTGTTTTCTACGAGGTCTGTACCCTGAAGACTCTCTAGGAAGGGTGACAGGGCCACAGTAAAACTGAGAACTATCTTCTGTTCTCAGCTCTATGTTGTTATGAAAAGGTGTGTTTCAATCTTAGCTCTACTACTCACCAGCTACATGACCTCTCCTGCTTCTCTTTGTGCATAAATTTCCTTGAGTCTAAAGTCATCCCAACAACATTAGTTTTATAAAGTGGTTGGAAGGATCAACTGTAGGAAGTGGAGAGAAAGTCATTGGTGAAGTTCAAAGTACAGCATACTAGTCAGAGATCAGTGTGGTCATTCTTTCATCCCCTGTAATGTTCCTGGTTCCTGCAGTTGGAAGAGGTGAAATCCCATATATCATCCAATGTAGTGATCTTTTCAATGTCCGATACAGGTTGCCCGTTTGCTTCTGCGTGAAGAGCTCTTTTAGAGATGGGAGAGCTTTCTCTTTTGCTTGTGTGCCAGCTCACACCTGGACTCCTGCAAGATCTGGAACTTCTGAGCCCCTGTATCTAAGGAAGAGCAATGAAGACTTCAGAAGGCCAGAGCTATACTGTGTGGTTTTGCCTAGCTTCTGGTCTGGGAAACTTGCAGCCTTCTGTCAGGATATCTAGTTAGCTCTCAGAATGGGTTTGATTTAATCTAGAACCTCTTCCCTAAATACATGCAAATTCCTAGGGGAAACCAAGTACCTATCCACCTCCCTTCAGGGTTTCTTTTGGGTCTTTTAAAGATGATTCTTCCTCTGAAAAGTCAAAGTTAGCTGTCATTCTGGGTAAATGCTGACTAACCTGACAACTCAAGCAGTTGTTCAAAAGGATGGAGAAGAAGAAATACTTAAGAAGCAGGAAAGAAAGATTGTTTAGTACTTTCATTTAGCAAACAATTTATGCTGACCTTTTTTGTTGTATGCAAAAATATACACTTTGAGACAGGGTCTCATTATGTAGCCCAGGCTGGCATTGAACTTGTGGTCCTCCTGCCTAAGCCTCCTGAGTGCTAGGATTACAGGTATGCACCACTAAATGTGGCTAGCCATAGAATCTTAAATTTATTCATGTTACTTGAGAAGGTAAAATGTTTATTTCACATTAATTTTTTTTTACCTTAGGTTACCAAGTAACACCTTCTTAATATTGTTGTTAGGTGCCATCAAGTTTGGTCTGACTCATAATGACCCTAGGTACAACAGAACAAAACAATCCCCAGTGCTATGTCTGTGCTTCTCTGCTATTCATAGGGGTTTCAACAGTTGATTGTTTTGGGAGTAGGCTGCCAGGTCTTCTGATTTTTGCAGTGGTGGAGATTGAACCCAGGGCTGCAGAGAGTGCACAACAGCACTCTACCAACTGAACTAAACACCCACTCTTCTTAATATTGTTGTTAGGTGCCATCAAGTTGGGTGCAGACACTGTGTCAATCCATCTAATGGAGGGTTTCCTTTTCTTCATTGACCTGCCACTCTTCCAAACATTATGTCTTTCTCCAGGGCTTGGTCTCTCCTGGCTATGTGTCCAAAATACGTAAGACACAGTCTAGCCATCCTTTCTTCCAAGGAATACTCTCGTTGTACTTCTATGACAGATCTGTTGGTTCTCTTGGCAGTCCATGGTATATTCAATATCTGTCTCCAGCACCCTAGTTCAAAAGCATCAATTCTGTCTCCCTTACTTAGCATCCAGATTTCACAACTGTATGATGTAATTGAAAATATCATGGCATGAATCAGGTGCACCTTTGTCTTCAATATGACATATTTAATTTTCAGCACTTTAAAGAGGTCTTTTGCAACAGCTTTTCTGAGTGCAATGTATCTTTTGATTTCTTGACTGCTGGGTGTTGATTGTAGAACCAAGGAAAGCAAAATCTTGGACAACCTCAATCTTTTCTCCAATTATCTAGAAGTTGCCTACTGATGACCCAGTTGGAAGGATTTTTATTTCATTGATGTTTAGTTGCAATCCATACTAAAGGCTGTGTTCGTTCAGTCCTCTTCACTTTTCAGCAGAGTTATGTTATTTGCATAAAACAGGTTGTTAATGAGCCTTCCTCCAATCATGATGCTATGTTCTTCTTCATAAAGTCCAGCTTTTCAGATTATTTGCTCAGCGTAGAGATTGATGAAATATGGTGAAAAGATATAGCCCTGACACACATATTTATTGAATTTGAACCAGGCAGTGTTTCCTTGTGTTTCCTTGTTCCGTTGAAATGACTGCCTCCTGGTTCATGTACAGATTCCTCATAAATACAATTAAGTGCTCTGGTATTCTTATTCTTTGCAGTGTTATCCATAATTTGTTAACTCAGTTGGGAGAGTGCTGGTCCACACTCTCTGAGGACCCAGGTTTGATCCCCAGCACTGAAGGTGGGGGAAGGACCTAGCAATCCATTCCCGAAGCAATCTCTAAAAACTATCAGCCATTGAAACCCCCACGTCTCAGCAGTTTGCCATGCTGTGGGGGCTTGTGTGTTGCTGTGATGCTGAAAACTCTGCTACTGGTATTATGGATATCAGCAGAGTCACCCATAGTGGACAAGTGTCAGCTGAGTTACCAGGTTAAGACTAGGGAGTAGGACGTGGCAGCCCACTCTCAAAACAATTAGCTGTTGAAAACCTCTTAATATTAGTCGAATGGAAAGTTAGCAATATGCCTTTGCTGTCTGGAAAAGGCTACAACACGTGATCCTTAGAGGCCTTTTCTGGCTCTCAGATAGGTCGTCAGTTTTGGGGTTCTGCCTTAGTCAGTTGGGGCTGCTATAAAAATGTGACATAAACTGTGTGGCTCATTGTCTTGCTACATTTTCTGTGGCCATAACAGAATACTATAGGCTGGGTGATTTATAAAGAAAAGTTGAGTTGGCTCATAATTCTGGAGGCTGGTAAGTCCAAAGGTATGGTACTGACATCTGGCTATGTCATAACATGGCAGAAGGTGAAGGGGTGAGAAATAAGCCAGCAAGAGAGAGCTGAGAAAACTGAGATTTTATAACAATCTACTCTTGAAAAAGCGAACCCATTCTTACAAGAATGGCAGTAATCCATTGATGAAGGAGCACCCCTCATGATCTATACAACTTCTATTAGGCCTCACCTTTCAAAACTATTTCATTGAGGAATTGTGTTTCTGACACATGAACTTTTGAGGTACATGTTCAATCAATGTTGTTGTTGTGAGGTGCCATTGAGTCAGTGTCCAACTCATAGCAACCCTATCTACAACAAGCGAAACACTATTGTCAGTGCTTCTCTGCTAGTCATAGGGTTTTCAATGGCTGATTGTGTTTTGGGAGTGGGTTGCTGGGTCCTTCTTCCAAGCCTACTGTACCTGATGTTCCCAGGCGGTCTCCTATCCAAGTGCTAACCAGGAACTTCTCTGCTTAGCTTCTGAGATCTGATGGGATCGGACACCGCAGTGCTATGGCTGCAGGCATTCAATCAATAGCACTTATAAAAAGCAGAAGTTCTGGAGGTTGGAAGTTAGAGATCAGGATGCCAACATGATCATGTTCTGGGGAGAGTTTGCAGACTGTAACTTTCCTGTGTTGTTACATGGCAGAAGAAGTGATTTGGCTCTAACTTCTTCATGTAAGGCCACTAAATCCCATTTATGAGAGTCCTACACTTCTGATGTCTCCCAATGATTCTGCCTCCTGCCATCATCACATTGAGGTTAGGATTTCAAGGTATGAATTTCAGGTGGACACAGACATTCAGTCCAAACCCGAAGTCCTTCATGTAATTCAGTGGGTTTTTTTTCCTTTTTTTAAAAATACAGAGTCTTACTATGTAGCACAGGCTACATTGGAACTTCCTATGCAGCCCAAGACCTAAAACTCTTGATCTTCCTGTCTGTACCTCTCAAGTGCTGGGATTACAAGTATGTTCCACCACACCTGGATCCTTCTGGTAATTATTTTAGAATAACTTAGACTCTTTACAAGTCCACTTGGAATAGATTTCTTTTTCAGCCTGGAGACAAAGCCTGAATAGTCTGCCACCTTCTCTTTGGCCTGGGACTCCGGTAACTCATAGAACTCTTATTTATAGTTAGAGTTATAGTCTAATGTTGGGATTTTTCATATATTCCTGCTTGAAGAAGTCCAACCTCTTTTAGAGACAGTTGTAGTAAAAGAATTCTATCAAAACAAATTCACTGAATGTGATAGACAAAATAGCTTTGTAGGGACAAAATGTACTCCTGACAAGGGAGACTTATATTTTTTGCCGGCCTCTATTCTCAGTGCTTCACTTCTAATCTCTCTGCAGAAAGAGACATTTCAACCAGCAACCAAGTTGAAATTGTGGCATATTATCTTCTTGAAGTTCTGAATTCCCGTTCCTACCTCAGAAGGAACTCCTTTGTTCACAGAAGCTACAGCCAGTCCTGAAGAGTAATTTCTTCCTAAGGCCAATTCTATTTGGATGTTAGATCTGTATCTTCCCAATCACTATGACCTCCAAATGTAAGTTCAATAATATAAATGTCTTTCTGTAGCCTGAAAGAATTTTATATCTCTGAGTTATCAAGTAATGTAATTGTGTGTCATATTTTGTTGGTAATATTTATAATGTTTATTAGCATAAGGAGATTTTAGAATTACAGTTAAATCGCTCTACCTTTCTTTATTCCTCCTTTATTCTTGGCAAAGCAGCACTTTTTTCCTATGGTACTTGGGGTTGAACCCAGGGTCTCGCACATACTTTGCAAGTGCTCTACCACCAGGCTGCACCCCCAGCCCAATTTTTTTTTTAATTTTGAGTCGGGGTCTTGCTAAGTTATTCAGGCTGCCTCTGGCCTTGAACTTGTGATCCTTCTACTTCCACCTTCTGAGTTACTGGAATTACAGGCATGTACCACCATGCCCAGTGAAAGCAAAGTTTTTAGTATACACCATGTGTTCTCATAATATCCACGCTGAGAGACTTGAGAGAGACTAGGCACATCATTAATTCCAATTTTGTAGGTGGAAACAATAAAGAATGGAGAGATGAACATATTAGCCAACATTGCTTCTTAACTTCATCTTTGAGACCTTCCAGGGTATCTCTCAAGATTTTGAAATGCTCACAAAATTGCTCTAAAATTATGACAGACAAATTCATTTTAATTAACTTTAATTTTTTTGAAATGTTGCATCATTTTGGGTAGGTCAAGTGAATTTTACAAAAACAATACAAAAGTTATTTTGAGTAAAACCAATGAAATATCAAAACTCAAGAAATGTTAAGACAGCATTTACTACTGTGTATCAGAACAAGCTTTAAAATAATCCAGGTCAGGTGCTGAGAGGTATAAACTCTTTACTTGTCCTTGATGGATCTGTATTTCCAAAACCAGTGTCTTGTTTGATAGTATATCTAAGGATACTTCTTTTCTGGACATGGTTTTTAAAGCATTTGAGAATATTCTTAATGACTTTCTCAAGTGACTATTTTTTTTTCTGCTAGAGAAATAAAAAAATATATTAAAATACTTGAACTATGAGAAACATAGTTTGGCTGCCTCACAGGCTCATGATGATAGAATTATGTCAAATATATTTGGAAAAGTGTTGTGGTCCATGTTTTTGTGATCCTTGAATGCTATCCAGAGGTGTTTAGCTTTTTTCAGGAGGTAATATGGAAGCATTGATGGTTTTTGAGCAGAGGTTAGAGGACAAACATGAAATAGCTAGAGTTAGACTCTAAGAATATTAATGTGGCTAGCATGTGTAGATTTGGCCAAATTGGGACAAGCAAAGACAGAAGGGTCAGAAACTTGCAACAGGTGGTTGCGAGGTGCTATGGAAATTATCCAACTTTATTGTGAGCTCTTTTATTGCACTGTTGTTTAAAAGCAGGTGAAGTGTTACCTCTTGAATCCCACAGACTCTCTAGTTATGCTAGCTAGGATCTCTCCTGGCTCAACAACAACAAAAAGAAATGATTTGCCTTGCCTTTTGAAGGTACTTGTTCAGAATAGGCTACTCAAGTCATGTGTCAAACCTTTGACATAATCAAGTCTATGTAGTTGCAGAATGACTGTCTTCCAGCATGTCACATGAACATCCCTTCAAACAGACCACATTGGAGGTATATCACCCACATATGCTTCAGATCTGCTATATGTGAGATTGAGCAATGGGACCTTATTGCATTGTGATGCTGGAGGAAATGGAGGGATTTCCTTGCACTCAGTTTGACTACCACTATCTGACCTGTGTTTGAAGGTAGAAAATAAGAACTGGACAATTTGTACTTGAGTTTTATTGTCTTTAAAAGATTTATTGTAAAGCCAGGCATGGTGGCACATGCCTGTAATTCCAGTGGCTCGGGAGGTGAAGGCAGGAGGATCACAAGTTCAAGACAAGGGGCAGTCTGCATAACTTAGTGAGACCCTGTCTCAAAAAGTTAAAAAAAAAAAAAAGGGCTAGGGGTGCAGCTCAGTGGTCCAGCACTTGCAAAGCACACACGCGCAAGGCCTTGGGTTCAACCCCCAGTACCACAAAGAAAAAAATTATTGTAATAACACTAGACATTGCCTTGGGACACCCAGAAAATATTTTAAAAAATTAATTTGCTTTAATGAAAAAAATGTTTTTCCATACCTTTTGTTATATGATGTGGGGCTCCCTCTTCTAGCCAGATGCCTAGGCAGGAAGCTCCACAAAGGTTAGATGGGACCCATGGGACAGGGTGAGTGGGGAGTCTGTAAGAAGCGACTTGGGAGCCTTCTTCTAACAAATAACTATATACAAAGGCTTTATTGTGCAGCACGTTGTTGGAGTGCCGTAGCTCCCAGGTCCGCAGCATGGGATGCTGCAGCTATGATGGTGTTATAGCTCTAAGGGAAAGTGATTGACAGCTCTGATGTTCCTGCTGGTCTTCCCTGTTGGTGTCTCCTCCTCTTCTTCCCTCCTCTCCTAGGGGGAGATTGAGGGCTTTTCTTACCTTGCTTGGAGACTTTGCCTCTTTGGGGGTCCTGATCTTTTTTTTTTTTTTTTTGGCGGTAATGGGGGTTGAACCCAGGGCCTCGCACCTGCATGCTCTGCAAGTGCTGGACCACTGAGCTGTACCTCAGCCCATTTTTTTTTACTTTTTGAGACAGGGTCTTGCTAAGTTACGCAGACTGCCTCTGGTCTCGAACTTGCGATCCTCCCACCTCCGCCTCCCGAGCCGCTGGGATTACAGGCGTGCGCCACCGTGCCTGGCCGGGGGCCCTGATCTTGATTGGAGTCTTGACTGTAGATTTCCACTGCCGCTGTTGCTCTCAGGAAGATCTGCTGCCCCTGATGTTTATGGTGATCTTGTATGCAATGCAGGTTGCTGGACAAACCCTACTTATATGTCTTAACACCAACTGTCACCTGTGGCTTGTCCTATCAGGTGATAGCACGTGGGTAAGGTAAGGCCAGTCAGGGACTAGATGGGGTTTAGCTGGCCAGAGACATCTGTTAAGGTTTTTGGGACTGTTGGGGACAGGTTTCTTTGGGGACAGTTCAGGCTAGAGTTCAAATAAAGGTCAGGGTAAGGCCTACCTGACTAGGTAGGCACTGGCTATGGTGATTCCATATTTCCTATCTCCCAAATAATCTCCTACAATATGAACCTTTAGCAAAGGAACTTTCTCCCATTATGTTTTTCTTATGATAAAGTTCAATGTCTCCACACTAAGAAAAATAATGCTGAAAGTGGTAGAATAATTTCACATTCATGGGACTACAACAGCATCCATAGGAACCTGAAGTGAATACTATGAACCATGACCTCTAGAGTGGATTTGTAAGCTCCTCAGAAGAAGATGGAATGTGTTCCTTTAGTTTGGAACAAGGAAATCTATTGCATCACAGGTAAGCTTATATATTCAGACTATATTGACCTCATTGCTGCCGTGGTCTTATATGGAGTTTGTTTGGTCCCCACCGTTCCACATACTGTGATGGCTTATATATTTTTATTCCAAAGATTTATTTGAACCAACTTTTTTTTGTTGTGAAAAATTTTATTTTTCTTTAGGTTTGTGTGCCTTGAGGACATGTTTGTTATGCAAACAAATGTCATGAAATGATTAAAATATAGTTGTTATTACTGTTATATTCAAAGCATTAAAATGTCAGAGTAATTAAAATCTTTTAGTGCTTTGAGAGGAACAAAAAGCTTTGTTTGAATTTTAATATAGACTTTTATGTTGTAGGCAAAAGGCTGTTTTTCCCCTTCCATCTCAGCTATCATGCGCGTGTGCGCACACACACCCACACACACACACACACACACACACACAGCTATAAATCCCCCATGATGTGTGGTGGTTCAAGGATAGGCTCTAGTCCATTGAAGGTATGACAGAATTGGAAATTTAGTCTCTTGAAATGAACTTTGTTTAGGAAATTCATTCTTTAACAAGCCCTTGGGGCTGGGGGTATAGCTAGTGGTACAGCTCTTGCTTGATGTGGGCAAGGCCCCGAGTTCAATCATCACCACCCCACCAAAAAGTAAAACAAAACAAGCCTTGACTCCATTGTGCCTTAAATTCTAATCTTACTCTGGCACTTCATGTCCTTATCCATTGCCTCATTGCTTTGCTTCCAATTTGAGGATTGACTCCCTGGGTTCTTTTGGCTTTGAGCCTTTTTTCATGACCTATATATTTAAATATTAATATATATTGAAACCTAACATCTATATATGAGAAGAAAACATGTGATATTTGTCTTTCTGGGTCTGGCTTATTTCACTTAAAATGATGATCTCTAGTTCTATCTGCTTCCCAGCAAGTGCCATAACTTCACTCTTTGTGGCTAAATAAAACTCCATGGTGTATATAAACCACATTTTCCTTATCCACTCATCTGCTGATGTACACCTAGGTTGATTCTGTATCTTGGCTGTTGTGAATAGGGCCACAATAAACATGGATGTGCAAGTAAGTATCTCTATGGTATGTTGACTTATATTCCTTCAGGTATATACCCAGGAAAGGTATAGGTGGGTCATATGGTAGTTCTATTTTTAGTTTTTTGAGGAACTTTCATACTAATTTCCATAGTGGCTTCACCAACCTGCATTCCTACCAGCAGTGTACTATAGGGTTCCTTTCTCCCTGCATCCTTGCCAGCATTTGCTGTTTCTTTTGTTGATGCTAGCCATTCTGACTGGGGTGAGATGGTATTTCAATGTAGTTTTGATTTGTATTTCCTTGATGGCTAAGGATGTTGAGCATTTTTTTCCATATGATTGTAGGCCATTTGAATTTTTTCTTTTGAGAATTGTCTGTTCAGTTCATTTGCCCATTTTTTAATGAATACTTTACTTTTTGGTGTTTAGGTTTTTTTTTTTCTTTATATGTTCTAAATATTAGTCCTATCTGATGTATAGCTGGTAAATATTTTCTCCCCTTGTGTAGGCTGTCTCTTTACTCGGATCAGTTTGTCCTTTGCTGTGCAAAACCTTTTTAATTTCATGCAATCCCATTTGTCAATTCTTGCTATTGTTTCCTGAACTATTGGGATCCTATTCAGAAAGTCCTTGCCTATGCCTATGTCTTGAAGTGTTGAACCAGCTTTTATTTCTGAGATCTGCTTTCACTGCCTATATACACCTTATTCCACTAGGTGGCATTTTTACCCATGAGACTGTGGCAGCTGTGCATACTTAAAAAAGTGGCCCAGCCAAGGACTGGGTTGTACTTTACTGAGAGGCTGAAATGCTTCTGGGTTGCTGGTATCCGTGTTCCTCTTTTTCCACGTCTGCCATTGGTACTGAGTTGCTGTTTCATACCTGTCTGCTTTTCTCTTTTTTTTCCTTCTGAGTCAGGGTCTTGCTAAGTTATACAGGCTGTCTCTGGCCTAGACCTGTCTGCTTTTCAAAGTCTCTTAAATGTTCATCTATTCTATATAAGGGACTAGATTGCCATAGGAGCAGTATTTGAACAAAACCACTGGTCCCACCATCTAGGAGCTCACAATCTAGTGGTGGGGGAGGATGGCATAAGACTAGAGGGCCATGGCAAGGGAGAGAATGCTTCTGACTGGAGGTTCTGCTTGTCTGGAGGCTCTAAAAGTTTAGGGTTCAATTACCTTGATTTGTGGGTCTGTTGGCATAGGGCAAAGGGCTTCCTGGTATGCAGTGAATGGAGCGACTGGCATCGCTGAATGATTTCACTGACTGTCCCCTGATGTTCAGCCCTGTAGATCAGCTCAAGAAAGTAGTAGCCATGAATGTTTTCTCCCATCCTAGGAAATGAGTTTGTCTCCCCAGCCTCAGAGACAAAAAACCAAATGTTCCTATACTACTACAACACCAGAGAGTGGAAATATTTATATTTCTTCATTTTTAGAAAATAATAAAATACATAGAAAATCACACCCATAAAAGTAACCATCCCTCATGTTCCCATCAACAAAAATTAACCATTCTTAGTTTCTTCATATGTTGGTTTCTAGATCTTTCTGTTTATACTTTTAAAAATTACATGCAACACATATATACACAAAATGTTAATATATTGTCCCTTTTCTGATTTGCTTTAATCTATATTCTTTCATTTGTCCAGGACGAATTCTAAGATTTAGTTATGAGGTGCCACAATGCTTGGTCATAAATCCCTCACAACAAAACAGCAGCAGAGAGAATTATTAGACTCATTTACCATTTCTTTCTCTTTGTTCCTGAAATTCAAACTTAAACATTTTTCCCTGATATAGAAAAGTATTTTTAGAAAATGTGTAAAATTCAGGAAGATGAAAATAAATGACTTGTGGTCTTGCTGCTTCAAGAGAACCATAGTTGATGTTCATTTTGGTATATTTCTCTCCAGTCCTTTTCTACATCTTTAAAAAATCATCTTTGTATTGTATTTACTATTTTATAATCTGTTCACAGAATTTTCTAATTCTTTTTATGTTCTACTACCTCAGGATTGTTAATAATGGTTCATGCTATAGCTGTAGCTATATCATACTTAAAAATTACTATTGCTGGACATTTTGTTGGTTTCTTTTTTGCTGTCAATATAAGTGTGTTCTTACATGTAAATATGAATGTCTGTTTGCTAGGATAAGTTTCTAGCAGTGGAACTTGTTGATTAAAGAGTATAAACATTAAAAATACTATTATATTTTCATTTAGCAAAGTAATACATGTTTATTATAGAACAAGTAGAAAATACAGATATGCAAAAAGGAGACCATAAAAGTCATCCATATTCTTGCCATTTAGAGATGAACATCATGAACCTTTTAGTATAACCATCCATTGTTTTTTTTCTCTGTATGCTCTTCTACATGCTCTTTTGTAAGCTTTTTACTTAATGTCATCTTAACCTCTTTTTAAGTTTGTTATTCTTTTATACCTTCACTGGTTGTATAGCACTTCACCTTATGAAAATACCACAATTTGAGTGGCACCAGGGAGGGCAAGGCAGAGGTGGCAAAACAGGTAGTGTAGCAGAATGTGCAGCTGCATCTCCTCAAGTCCACTCCGGGCAGCTGCTGATGTAAGGAGTCCCTTGGGCCCCTGTCTGTACCACTACTGACCAGCCCACCTACTTGTGCTGAGCCTTCCTGTAGGCCTTTTTCTTGCTTCCATGGAACCCTGTGATGTGAGGTCAATCCAGGTGGAGAAGAAAACCCTCTCATGCTAGCCTTACAGACCCCAGAGGGTGAGAGAAAGGGGGACCCCATTCAATCTTGAAACCCATAGGCTCAGGCAACAAGGAACAGTTCCAGATACTTTTGTTATCTGGGCCCTCTTTAATTGTGTACGTATACATTGTCTTGTTCCCCCTGCATTTTTATCTGCCAAACTGTACCAATGAAGTAACCATTCATTCTTCCCTTTCCAAATTAACAAAGATATCTGTGACTGGGCAATAAAATCAATGTCCTAATGAAAAGAAATGGGAGAACGACCTGGCAATCCACTCCTAAGGCAATCCCGAAAACAGTCTGCCATTGAAAACCCTATGAGGGCCACTATGAGTCAGATACTGACTTGACGGCACCTAACAACAACAACAATGAAAAGAAAAAAAAAAAAGAAAATACCACAATTTATTTGACCGGTCTGCTACCATTGAACATTTAAGTTGTTTTTTGGTTTTCCCTACTGTAAACAACACAGATGAGTATTTGACAGCAAAGTTTTTGCAGAAACACTTTATTGTTTCCTTCTAATAAGTTCCTAGATATGTAATTATTGGTTCCACATGTGTACACATTTTAAAGGTTTTTGATGGGTATTGCTAAAATGCCCTGTAACAATTCTTATCTTATAGGCAGAGTATAAGCATGATCTTTTTTCTGAATTCTTTATACTATTGAGTATTTTGCCAATTTGATTACAGAGCATTGTTATCTCATTTTAAAAATTACATTAATTGCTAGTAAATCTAAATATTCTTTTTCTCTTCTCTTTTCCTTAATTTTCTGTTTTGGTATGGGTTTTTCTTAATTTCCTTAGAAATTTTTTTCTGTGGTACTTGGGGTTGAACCCAGGGCCTCATGCTTACATGCTTTGTAAATATTGTACCACTGAGCTGTACCCCCACCCCATTTTTTTACTTTTTGTGACAGGGTCTCACTAAATTATGCAGACTGCCTCTGGTCTTGAACTTGCAATCCTCCTGCCTCTGCCTCCCAAGTCACTGGGATTACAGGTGTGCACCACCATGCCTGGTGAAATTTTTAAATAAATTTAAAGTACTAATTCTTTGTCATTTGTGGAGATTTGTCTCCTCTGTCTGACTGTTGTGATGAACTATATGTCTAGATTGTCTAATATTAAATTGCACTCCTACAGTAATCTCTCTTTGCTCGTGGTCCTTTGCTGAGTTGGTTTGCTAGAATTTCATTTAGGATTTTTGCATCTATATTTTAAGTGATATTAGTTTTCTGGTTTTGTGTGTATTTATGTATATGTTTGTCAGGTTTTGTGGTCATGATAACTTTGGTCCTATAAAAGTAATAGAACTTTCTTGTCTTTCTCTATACTGGGGACCACTTTTAGATGATAGAAATTATTGGTTTCTTGTGAATTTGAAAGAACTTACTCATAAAACTGTAGAGGCAATGCAACAACCATTGGAGGAAATGTTCTTTAAAAGCCTAATTTTACCATGTTTTCTACTTCTTTGTGATTCCAGTCTGCTGACTTTCCTATAAAATTGTCTATTTTTTTGAGATTTTCAAATTCGTTAGCATTTTTATGGTCTTATTGAGTTATGATACATATACAAATCATTCATTTAAAGTAATTTTTAGTATATTAACAGAACTCTATAATCATCACCACAATAAATTTTACATTTTCAAAACCTCAGAAAGAAATTCCACACTCATTAGCAATCACCCTCTATTTCCACTTAATTCCCTCCAGCCCCAGGCAGCCACTAATCTATTTTATGTCTCCACAAATTTGCCTGTTCTGGATATTTAATGTAAATGGAATCAGAAACTATATAGACATTTTTGAGGTAGACATTGTGAGGTCTATATAGACAATGTCTATATAGACATTGTGAGGTAGGGCCTCACAAATGCTAGGAAAGTGCTCTACCATTTAGCTACCCCCTCAGCTCCTTTTTTATTTTCTGTTTGGATATAGGGTCTCTCCAAATTGTACAGACTGCCTCTGGCCTTGAACTCATAATTGTCTTGCCTCAGCTTCCTGAGTCACTGGGACTACAGGCATACACTACAGCCTCATGCCACTTTGTGAACTTTTGTGACCAGCCTTTTTCACTTAACATAATGCATTCTGAGTTCATCCATGTTGTAGAATGTATCACTACTCCGTTGTCTCCTTTTTAAAGTTTTTGTTTTTAATTAATGGATTATTTTTTCAAATAGATTTAAGTTTACAAAAATTGAACAGATAGTACAGAGAGATCCCATGTGCTCCTCCCCAACTCCTGATCATAGTTTTCCTAACATCCTGCATTGGTGTACTACATTTGCTATTGATAACTGATCTTGTGTACATGATTATTAATTAAAGTCCATAGATTACATAGAGTTCACTGTTTGTGTTGTACAATTTTGTGGGCTTTGACATTTGACAAATGCCTAATATCATGTACCGACTATTACAATATCATACAGAATATTTTTGATGAATATGTGAAGCACAAGGGATTTTTAAGGTAGTCTTTCCTTCTTCCCCTCAAAGCCCTAGAAACTATTGATCTAATTATTGTCTCTATACACTTGCCTTTCCTAGGATGTTATATAATCAGAATCATAAAGTACGTAGTCTTTCTTTCATTAAGCTTCGTCCATGCCTTTCTGTATCTTGATTCTTCCTTTCTTTTTACAGATGAATAATATTCCCTTGTATGGATGTGCCAGTTTTTTAATCCATTCACCTTCTGAAGAATATTTTGGTTATTTCAAATTTGGGCAGTTACAAAGTTGTTATAAATATTTGGAACAGGTTTTTGTGTACAGGTAAATTTTCAACTGATTTAGGTAAATACCAATGGGTATGATTTGAGTTTGGATGGTAAGACTATGTGTAGCTTTGTAAGATCCTGCCAAACTGTCTTCTATAGTTACTGTACCATTTTGCATTCCCACCAGCAATGATTAAGAGTGCCTCTTGGTCTATATCTTTGTTAGCATTTGGTGTTGTCAGCTATTTGGGTATTTGACATTCTAATAGGTGTGTAATGATATTTCATCGTTGACTTAATTTGCAATTCCACAATGGCATATGATGTTGAGCATCTTGCTTTATGCTTATTTGGCATCTATATATCTTCTTTAATATGGTGTCCATTTAGATATTTTCCTCATTTTTAAATTGAATTGTTTTCTTATTGTATGAGTTCTTTGCATATTTTAGGTATAAGATCTTTATTGGATAATGAGTTTTGAAAAATTTTCTCCCAGCCTGTGGCTTTTCTTCATTCTTTTAATAGTGCCTTCTGCAGAGCATAAGTGTTTTGAAGCTTAATAAGATCTAATTCCTTTCTTTGGTTTAATTCCTTTTTGTGGCTAATATTCCATTGTATGGATACACCACATTTAGTTTATAAATTCATCATTTGATGAGTATTGATTGCTTTATTTTCTCTATTATAAATAATGCTTTATGGACATTTGGGTATAAATTTTGTTGGAAAATATGTTTTCATTTCTCTCGGAGAGAGAGCAGTGTAATTGCTGAGTTATTTCATAACTCAGTGTTTAACTCTGAGAAACTTCCTATCTTTTCCAAAATGTGTACACCATTTTACATTCACTCAAGCAATGTAGAGTGGTACTATTTTCTTCATAGCCTCACTAACACTTGTCATTGTCAGTATTTTTTATGTTGTTGTTGTACTGGGGGACTGAACCCAGGGCCTTGCACATATTTTGCAATCACTCTCCCACTGAGCTGTACCCCCAGCCCCTTTTGTATTTTTTAAATTGAGACAGGGTCTTGCTAAGTTATGCAGGCTGTCTCTGACTTGGAACTTCATCGTCATGCCTCTGCCTCTGAGTCACTGGGATTACAGACATATGCCACCATATCTGGCAGCTCAGTATTTTTTATTTTAGCCGATTGTAATGGATATGAAGTGGTATCTCATTGTGGTTTAATTTGCATTTCCCTGATGATTCATGACATTGAACGTGTTTTCATGTGCTTATTTGCCATTTGTATATGATCTCTTCCATGGGAATTCCATGGATTCCACTACTCCATTTGTGCAGATTATTTCCAATATTCACTTGCAACTCTGACCTTTCTCCTGAGACTGTTTCAGTTTCTGATCTGCTTATTAGATATTAACATCTTGATTGCAGCTGGGCGCGGTGGTGCACTCCTGTAATTCCAGTGACTTGGGAGGTGGAGACAGGAGGTTTGCAAGTTCGAGACCAGAGGCAGTCTGTGTAATTTAGTGAGACCCTGTCTCAAAAATGTAAAAAAAAAATGGGCTGAGGGTGTAGCTCAGTGGTCCAGCACTTGCAAAGCATGCAAGCATGAAGCCCTGGGTTCAACCCTCAGCACCACAAAACAACAACAACAACAACAGTAACAACAACAAAACCCATCTTGATTGCATCTCATAATCTGTGTATTCCAGCTGAAATTTATCCACTTTCCTTCCGAGTTATTTTATTCTCCTTTTATATTCTCTATTTCTTTTCATTACACCATTATTCTTCTAATCACCCAAACTTTTCTTTTTTTGTAGTACTGGGGGTTGAACCCAGGGCTTTTTGCCTGCTAGGCAAGTGCTCTGCCAATGAGCTGCATTCATAGTCCCATTCTTTATTTTTTATTTTGAGACAGGGTCTCACTAAATTGAGCAGGTTGCTTCTGGTCTCGGACTTGAGATTCTCCTGCCTCAGCCTTCTGAGCCTCTGAGATTATAGAATTGCATCAGAGTGCCTGGCTTAACCATCCTAACTTTAAACTTATCATCATATCTAGACATAAGAGAAGTGGGATAAGTAAGAGTCACTCATTGCCAAGTTCTGTGTACTACTTTACATCTGCTTTACCTTTACTGTTTACTGTCTCCTTGATCTCCATCTTCTGACTTTCTTGATCTCTTACTCTCCTGATTCTCCTATTGCTGATCATTTTATCTTGAGTTATTTTTAGCTGCACCTTAACTGACCTTTCTTGAGCATCCTCTTTTATGATCAATGTATACTTGCTTCCTTGTATATTTTTGGGTAATTCCAAGATTTGAACTATTACTTACCTACTTGTAACTCCTAAATACAAGTATATATTTCTAGTCTTGAAATATTCTGAGAATTTCAGACAGGTCTGTCCAGCTTTCTGCAGATATTTCTACTTCACAGAGTTCTCAAACTTGGTATATTCAATCTGAACTCCCCTCCACTATAACTTCCCCGAAACTTGCTCCTCTTTTTACATTTCCAGTTGATAGCAACAATATTCATCTGGACTTCTCAGAACAAAAATCTAAGTATCATTCCTCCTTCTTCCTTCTTCTGCAAAGGTAAACATTCACCAAATTAATTCTGTCCTTTATGCCTATGTTATTTCTTTGTCCAAGCTTTCATCTCTCATTTAGAGTATTTCCGTGGTCTTAAATCTTGTTTTCCTGTGTCTAGTCTCTTACCATGCCCACATAATCCCTATCATGCAGTCTTCTGATAAAAATGATTTTCCAAACTGAAAATGTAGTTATGCCATTTCACTGTAAAGAACAAACAATACCAAGAACAACAATAATAGCAAATAAAACCAGAATAAAAATAGAAAAACTTTGGAATTTCCTTGGTGGCTACTTACTTTTCTAAAGGATATAGTTTAAGTTCCTCAGCCCTACATTTTGATCTGTTTTCTTCCTACCTGTTCAGTTTCACCTTCTATCACTCCAACGCTCACCTTGCCTCAGGATCCAATAATATTCCTTTTTTTTTTTGCGGTACTTGGGAGTTGAACTCAGGGTTTTGCACATATTTTGCAAGTGCTCTACTACTGGGATGCACTCCATGTAGCATTTACTTTTTATTTTGAGTCAGGGTCTCACTAAGTTATGAAGGCTGCCTCTCACCTCAAACTCTTGATCCTCCTGCCTCAGCCTCCCAATTTGCTAGGATTACAGGGGTGTGCCACCATGCCCAGCTCTCCAGCAATATTCTTATGTGTCTTTTAGCATGTTTCCTCTGCTCATACTACACTTCTTGTACTGTCTGGTTAGCAAACCACCATTTTTCCATTGAAATCCTGTTCTCTTCTCTGGAAAGCATTTTCTAATGCTTTTAGGCATAATGAAATATCTTCACCTTTGAGATTCTTCTGTATTTTATACAATGTCATACTGTAACTCTTTTTTTTCAGTACCAGGGGTTGAACCCAGGGCCTCACACTTGCATGCTTTGCAAGTGCTGTACCACTGAGCCACACACTAAGCCCTTTTTGTTGTTGTTGTACTTTTTGAGAAGGGTCTGGCTAAATTATGCAGACTGCCTCTGGTCTCAAACTTGTGATCTTCCTGCCTCTGCCTCCTCTGGGATTACAGTCGTGTGTGCCACCACGCCCGGCTACTCTTTATTTTTATGTATTCATCTTCCTTACTAATCTGAAAGCCATCCAATGATTGACTATGGCTGATTTTTCAGCAATCTAGTAGGTGCTTAGTAAATATTTATTGAATTAATGATTTACATGTCTCATAGGCAGTTGCCTGCAGCCGTGCACTGTGGCATCCGATCTCATCAGATCTTGGAAGCTAACCAGGGTTGGGCCTGGTTAGTATGTGGATGGGAGACCGCCTTGGAACACCAGATACTGTAGGCTTAGGAGAGAACCCAGCAACGCACTCCCAAAAATCAGTCCGACACTGAAAACCCTATGAATAACAGAGAAACACTGACAATAGTGTTTCACCTGTTGTATGTAGGGTTGCTGTGAGTCAGACACTGACTTGATGGCACCTAACAACAGCAACAGCAGGCTGAATTTTGATCCCTTAAAGTCTAACTATGAGGCATTGAGTGAGGAAGTAATATGAAAACACGTTTCATCTCTTTTATTTTGCCCCCTAATCAAAGAACTCCAAGCTTTGAAGTTTCCTGGAGGTACGCATGATTACCTGACTGGAATCCAGAGGGGATGAGTGATAGAAACCTGCACCAGTGTTGTTGTTGTTATTGTTAGGTGCTGTTGAGTTGGTGTCTGACTCATAGCAAACCAACCCTACATACAACAGGGGAAACAGTATTGTTAATGCTTCTCTGCTACTCATAGGATTTTCAGTGGCTGATTGTTTTTTGGTAGTAGGTTGTTGGGTCTTTCTCTCAAGCCTATAGCACCTGGTGTTCCCAGGTGGTCTCCCATCCAAGTACTAACCAGACTCCACCCTGCTTAGCTTCTGAGATCTCATGAGATCAGATACCACAGTGGTATAGCCGCAGGCTAATAATAAATTCTGTGTTCCCCTTTGGGTGCTTGGTAGTTGCTGTGAGGCTGCCAGGCACTGTGCCATTGCTTTCTTCCATCCTTGTGGTGCTGGGGATTGAACCCAGGTCCTTGGGAAGAACAGAGTAGCACTCTACCAACTGAGCCAAACTTCAGCCCTGCACCAGTGTATATGGATTTATATATGTTCTGGGAACTCTGTGTATAAAGGAAATGCTTCTAGACCCTTTTTTCGTTGCTCTTGCCATAAATTGCTGGCAGTTCCTCTTCTCAGTGGACCAATTAAAGATCAGATTTCTTAGAGTGGGTATGATCTCACCTGGAGGCATTGTTAGATGCTTATAGAACTTGAAGTTCTGAAAAGAATCTGTGGACTAGAACTTATCCCAACAAAATGAGCAAGTCTATGGCAGAGAGGGGGAGTCTAGAACAGGCCCAAGAATCTTTGAGGAGTTTTCTGTTCCTCTGAGACTACAGGAGACAAGCCCTCAGAGACCAGTGTCCTTTGGTAGAGGCTCAAACTCCTCCTGGACAGCAAAGCAATATGGTTTCCCTTGGTTCTGAGACTGACCTTTAATACTGCTTGCTAGCTGGATGCAGTAGTGCACACCTGTAATCTCAGCGACCTGGACGGAAGAAGCAGGAGTGTTGTAAGTTTGAGGCCAGAGGCAGCCTGCTCAACTTAGCGAGACTCTGATTAAAAAAAAAAAATAATTGGTTGGGGGTGCAACTCAGTGGTAGAATACTTGAAAAGGTATGTGTGAGGCTCTGGGTTCATCTTCCAAGAACACATTACCAAAATAAATAAATAAACAAATAAATAAATGCCTGCTTGCTCCCTCTGGGAGAGACCTTCCCAGGAAAATAGCAGGGGACTTAGTACATCCCTAAATAGAAAGCCTCAGGAAGATTTAGGAACCCAGGCAGTTGACTCCAGTTTAGTTGGTCCCACCAGGCTCCACACCCTTTACCACAAAAACCCAAACATAGTTTAGGGCAAAAGTTAGTGGGGAGAAGGACCAAGTACTCGGCTGTGAAGACTTTGTCCTTGGGAAATTAGCACTGTCCCTGTCGAAGTGGGTTTTCACTAGAATGCTCTTTCAATTTTGGGCAAGCTAGTATAATTCCCATTGAACTATGTGGCTTCTTTATTCTGATATTTTGGTGAACCTAATGTAGACTAAAACTTGTAAATTTTGGTTTCATGGAATGAAATTGTTATTTTTGGTTCATATAGACAAAGTAGAAACTAAAACTGCTGAAATACCTTTGCGATATAGTGTAACTGTTTGTAAAAACTTTCACATTTATTCAATCTTCACCCAACTCAGGCTTGTCCCTTAGTAAACATTCAGATATTTAATGTATGAATGAACATGGGGATTCATCGTACCTATTTTACAGATGGAGCAACTGATGGCCAAGCACATGAATTGAATTTCCTAACATTCAGATCTTTAATTGGTCAAGTGTAGAGCTTGCACTTGAAGTCAGGCCAGCATTCACTGAGTGCCTATTAGGTGACTGGTATTGCCAGTGATGAATAATAATTCCATATTTGAGGAACTTAAACATTTTCTTTTGTTCTTATTGGGTTTTTTTTTTTGCTTGCTTGATTCATTTGTCTGTTTGTTTCTGAGACAGTATCTCACTATGTAGACCAGGCTGGCCTTGAATTTATAATCCTCCTGCCTTGGGCCACCTGAATGCTGTTAAATATTTTCTTGATCAGCTAAGTCTGAAAATCACATTTGAAGGCAACAGGAAGACACAGGAAGATTGGTAGCAGAGGATCGATATAGATTTCTACCTTCAATCACTTTGGTTGTAGTTTACATGGAGGCAGATAGATTTCAGAGGAATGATACTAGAGGCAGAGAGACCATGTAGAAGGTTGGTGAAGTTGTCTAAGTGAAATGTGGTAGACTCAGTAAGGCAGTATCAGTGAGGATGGAGAGTAAGAGGCAGATACAAAGAAATTTCAAAGTGGTGAAATCCTTATGATGTTTTGGAGAGGGTCGGTGAAGGAGAGAGTAGTGCCTAGGATAATTCTCTAGGTTTCTGGAATGGTTCCCTGAGTAGAGGCTAGTATTTCTGACCAAGATCAAGAATGGAGGGTTGGGAGAAAATGGATAAATTCAAAGATGACTTATACATTGGACAGTACCTCTTTTGTTTTCAGACTCAGGGTAAGTGTCTGAACTGGAAATACAGATCTGAGTCCCTCTATATGGTGATTTAAGCCCAAGTAACTAGCAAAGGGGGCTGGGATTTAGCTCAGTGGGTAGAGTGCTGCGCTGCAGTCTCTAAGGTCCCGAGTTCAATTCCCAGTACCGCAAAAATGGGAGAAGGGCCTGGTAATCCACTCCCAAGACAATCCCGAAACAGTCAGCCATTGAAAACCCTGTGAAGGTCGCTATGAGTCGGATACCGACTCGACGGCACCCTAACAACAACAACAAACTAGCAAAGACCTCTCAGGGAAGGTGTGGAGATAGTTTACCTTCAATTATTCTACCATTTCTGCCTTCCATAGCTGTTCTCCTAGGGAAGAAGCAGCAGTTTCTCTCCCTGACTCTGCCTTTTTAATGTGTGGGTGAGGCAAGATGGGGTAGTGAAAATGGCATGAAAGGTGGTGACACCCTGACTTAAGCCTTGCCTCTGCCACTTCACCACTCTGTAAACCCTGAGAAGTTCCTGATCCTCTGTAAGACTCCAGGTCTTCATCTGTAAAACAAGGGTAGGAGAAGTATGTGCTTCACAAGATTATGTGAATGGTTAAATGAGAACATGTACAGGAAGAGTGCCTTGTAAAGAACCATAGAAGTGTTAGGGATTTTTCCTCTAGAAACTTAGATCAATCTGAAAGTTATTGAGAGGCAGTTTGGTTCAGTGAAGGAAAGACTATTTAATGCTTTGGCTGTTGGATTACGGGAAGAGCATTGAAAGATGGGAAGCTTTGAGACTCTGGAAGTCTTTAAGTAGAGGCTGAGTTACTGGGCTTGTGCTAGATACTTCTTTACCTATTTTCTGAATTTTTATACCTATTACATTTTTTATTAATTGCAAAAGTAATATGAGTACATGTTTTTTTTTCTTTAAATCTCTTAAAGCCCTGGGCATTTTGGTTGCTATGTGGAGGTATAATTTGTATAACCCTAAAAATGAGGCAAACTGCTTCAAGTCTTACTGCATTAGACAGTTACAGGCATTTTCTAAATGTTTTTAATGAAGATTCTGTGGATTTGGAAATATATGAGTATGTGAAGTGTAGTTAGGCCTCTTTAACACAGACAGCCCCCATGTGTCTGTCAGTTTGCTGTACTGTGGGGGCTTGCATGTTGCTGTGATGCTGAAAGCTATTCCACCAGTATTACAGATACCAGCAGGTCATCCACAGTGGACAGGTTTCAGCTCAGCTTCCAGACTTAAAGACAGACTAGGGAGAAGGATATGGCCCACCAACTCCTGAAGCAGTTAACCATTGAAAACCCTTTGAATAGCAGAGAAACACTGTCAGATATAGTGCCAGAAAATGAGTCAAAAGACAACTGGAGAAGAGTTGCCACCTCAATGTAGAGTTGACCTTAATGATGGGAATGGAGAAAAGCCATTATTGCTGATGTCAGATAGATATTAGCTAAAGTCACAGAATACCAGAAGGATATCTATATTTTGTTGACTATGCAAATGCATTTGACTGTGGATTACAACAAATTATGAATAGCATTGCAAGGAATGGGAATACCAGAGCACTTAATTGTACTCATGAGGAATCTGTACATGGGTGAGAAGGCAGTTGTTTGAACAGAACAAGGAAACACTGCCTTATTAAAAGTCAAGAAAGGTGTGTGTCAAGGTTGTATCTCTTCACCATATCTCTTCAACCTGTATACTGAGCAAATAATCCGAGAAACTGGACTTTATGAAGAACGTGGAATCATGATTGAAGGAAGATTCATTAACAACCTGTGTTAAGCAAATGACACAACTCCGCTTGCTGAAAGTGAAGATGATTTGTAGCATTTGCTGATGAAGATCAAAGATCACAGCCTCCAGTATGGATTGCACCTCAACATCAAGGAAAAAGAAATCCTTACAAGTGTCTCAGTAAGGAAATCCATGATTGATGGAGAAAAGATTGAGGTCCAAGATTTTACTTTACTTGGTTCTACAATCAATACCCACAGAAGGAGCAGTCAAGAAATGAAAAGATGCATTGCAATAGGAAAGCTTATTGCAAAAGACCTCTTTTAGGTGTTGAAAAGTAAAGATGTCACATTGAAAATGAAGATGACCTGACCCATGCCATGATGTTTTCACTTCCCTCATAGGCTTGTGACTGCTGGACAGTGAATAAAGGAGACAAGAAAAGAATTGATGCTTTTGAATTATGGTGCTGGAGTTAAATATTGAATATAGCATGAACTTCCAGAAGAATCAAGATATCCATCCTAGAAGAATTGCAACCAGAATGCTCCTTGGAAGCAAGATATGGCTAGACTGCGTCTTATGTATTTTGGACATGTTGTCAGGAGGGACCAATCCCTGGAGAAGGACATCATGTTTGGGAGAGTGGCAGGTCAGTGAAAAAAAAAGAAAGACCTTCCAATAGATGGATTGACATAAAGCCTGCAACAGTGGTTTCAAACATAAAAAAGATTGTGTGTATAGTACAGTATCAGGGAGTATTTCATTGTGTTGTACATGGGGTCACTGAGTTGGACCTAACTCGATGACATCTAACAACAACTTCTACATATGAGAGAAATAGTGATGTTTCTCTTTCTAGGTCTTGCTTATTTTACTTAAAATGATAATCTCCAGTTCCATCAGTTTTCCAGCAAATGCCATAATTTTGTCCTTTTTTATGTCTAAAACACCATGGTGAGTGCACTTCTTCTAGGATGGATCTGTTGGTTCTTTACAACACTTTAAAGAGATACTTTTCAATAGATTTTCCCATTGCAATGTATCTTTTTATTTTTTGACCACTCCTTCCATGGGTATTGATTATAGTACCAAGTAAAGCAAAACTTAAACATCTGACATCAGCAATGATATCCCTGGTTCCATGCACTCTTCTGAATTGGCTTGATTTTCCAGCAGTTTCCTTTCTATATACTGCTGCAGTCGCTTTTGAATGATCTTTAGAAAAATTTTGTTTGTGTATGATATTAATGATAATGTTGAATAATTTCCACATTTGGTTGGATCCCCTTTCTTGGGAATAGGCACAAGTATGGATCTCTTCCAGTCAGTTGTCCAGGTAGCTGTTTTCCAGATCTCTTGGTGTAACCAAGTTAGCACCTCCAGTGCTGCATCTGTTTGTTGAAGCATCTCTATTGGTGTTCCATCAATTCCTGGAGCCTTATGTTTTGCCAATTCCTTCAAGGCAGCTTCCACTTCATCCTTCAGTACCATTGGTTCCTGATCATATGCAGTCTCAGAATGGTTGGTCATCCACCAGTTCTTTTTGGTATAACAATTCTGTGTATTCCTTCCATCTTCTTTTGATGCATCCTGTGTCATTTAATATTTTCCCTATAGAAACTTTCACTATTGCCATTCGAGGCTTGAATTTTTTCTTCATTTTTCTGTTTGGGAAAAACAGATCATGTTCTTCCTTTTGGTTTTCTATCTCAAGCTCTTTGCACATGTCATTATAATATTTGATTGTGTCTTCTCGAGCTGCCCTTTGAAATCTTCAGTTTAGTTCTTTAAGTTGTCACATCTTCCTTTTACTTTAGCTGCTTGACATTTTTTTGGAATATAAATTTTCAAAGTATTCCCTAATGATTCTCCAGATTTTGTTGGTATCTATTATAATATTCCCTTTTTTCCCTCTAATTTCCTTAATTGGAATATTCTTTCTTCTTCTTTAGGTTAGTTTTGCTAAGTGTTTGACAATCTTGTTTAGCTTTTTAAAGAACCAACTCTTTGTATCATCACGTCTTTTTATTCTTTTAGTTCTATTTCTTTAATTTCTGGTTTGCTCTTTATTATTTCTTTCCATTTACTTGTTTTCACTTTTTTGTTCTTCTTTTTCTAAGAGCTTGAGGTGCATCATTAAGTTAATTGTTTGAGCCTGCTGTGATATTTTAATGTAGGCACTCATAGCTATAAACTTCCCTCTTAAAATTATCTTTGCTGTATCTGAAAGGATCTGGTAGGATGTGTTTTCATATTCATTTGATTCTAAGTATTTGTTCCTCTCTGATTTCTTCAAGTGCCCATTGATCATGTAAAAACGTATTGTTCATTCTTCATATATTTGTACAGTTTCTGTAATTTTGCTCACTGTCCATTTCTAGTTTTATTCCATTATGGCCTGATAAGATACATGAAATTATTTTGATTTTACTATATTTGCTAAGACTTGATCTGTGGCCTAAAATGTGATCCATTTTAGAGAGCATTCCATGGCTTGTTGAGAACAATGTATTTTGTAGCTTTTGAGTTTAATATTCTGTATATGTTTATTAAGTCCATTTTAACTAGTGTGGTGTTTAATTCTGAAGTTTTTGTTGGTTTTTTATATTGATGTTCTATCTATTAATGAGAGTGAAGTATTGAACTCACCCTCTATTACTATATTTGTATCTATTTTTCCTCTTAAGTCTATTAGTATTTTCAATGAAGTTGGGTGCACTGATGTTTGGTGTATATATTCTTATAATTGTTATACCTTCTTGATTGTTTGTTCTCTTTATTAATATATAGTGACCTTCTTTGTCTCTTTTGACTAGTTTTAACTTGAAGTCTATTTTGTCTGATATAACTGGTAATTCTTTTTTGGCTTTTATTTGCTTTGGTATAAAAATTTCTACCCTTTCACTTTGAGTATGTGGATATTCTTACAAATGGGATATGTTTCTTGCAGAGAGAAAATTGTAGGAGTTTTTAAAAAAATATCCAGTTGGCTAATTTATGTCTTAATTGGAGTCATAAGACCATTTACATCTAGGGTTATTATTGAGAGGAGTTTGCTAGTTCTTGTAACTGTGTTGCATGTTTTCTTGATTCATTCATATAGTCTTGATTCTTTTCTTTCTCCCTAATTTATATTCAGAGTTTGCTGGTTTTTTGAGTTAGACATGACTGATTCTTTCCTAATTCTCATTAATTTGTCTGTTCCTCCTATGAAGTTTTTCCTTTCCTATGATCTCATTGTGGAGACAGTCTTTCTTCCTCTTGTGTATAAGATTCCTTCAAGTATCTTATGCAATGCTGGCTTGATGGTCATGTATTGCTTTAGTATGGGCTTGTCTTATAATATCTTTATTTCTCCATTAATTTTAAATTATAACTTTAATGTATATAATTATCTTTTTTGCAATTATTTACTTTCAGGAATTAAAATACATCATTCCAAGCTTTCCTCAATTTTAGGGTTTATGCTGAGAGATCTGATGCAATTCCAATGGGTTTGCCTTTGTAATGAGTTGTTGTTTTTCTCTTACAGCTTTTAATATTGTTTCTTTGTTTTATAATCTTGATATTTTAATTATTATGTGTTGTGGGGAGGTTCTTTTACAGTCATGTCTGTCTGGTGTTCTAAATGCTTTTTGTGGTTGGATGTCCATTTCTTTCCCTGTGTTTGTAAAACTTTCTGCTATAATTTCATTAAATAACTTTTCTATTACTTTAAAAAAATTAGCTCCTGATTCTATCCAATGGATTCTTGGGTTTAGTCTCTTGATCACATCCTAAAGTTCTTGTAAGTTATGGTCATGTCCTTTTAAACTTTTTTTTCTTTCTTGATATCTAAATGTAGTATTTCCTTAACCTTGTCTTCCATCCCTGATATTCTGTCTTCTGCTTTATCTAGTCTACTGGACATGCTTCCCACTGTGCTTTCTATTTGGTTGACTGAGTTCATTTCAAATATTTGTTTGTTTTTATTCAAAATCTCAATTTCCTTGCTGAATTCCTCATCCATTTTATTTCACTTTGTCTTCTACATTGGTAATTTTCTGACCTAGGTTCTCTATTGATTTCCTTACCTTGTTAATTTGCTTATTTATGTCCTCTCTGAAGTCACTGATCATTTTTAAAGTAGACTTTTAAATTCTTTGTCTGATATTTCAAGTCTTTCAGCATCTTTGGATTCAGTGGTTACAGAATCATGGTTTTTTGGAGCAGACATGTTGCCTTTCTTTTTCATGTTTCTTGTGTTTCTGATTTGTCATTTGTGCATCTGTAGGGGTAGATTTACTTCCTGTTTTATTTGGCAGGCTTAGCGAATGGCTTTCTCTTTAATTCACAATTTTCAGTGCCACTGTGACACGTACAAACCACTATGTCAGGTACAATATCTGACTTAACCCATTTAAAAAATGTGTTTAAAATCTTTAAAGCCAACTACTGCTCTGCCAATCCCCATAGAACAAAGACTGACAATAATAACATAGGGTAAGCTATGAAGGTACAAAATAATTAGGGTGAAGGTATAAATAGTATTTGCCTAAAGTAAGAAGTGGGGTCAGATAAAGAGGAGGCAGAAGGATGCATCAAGCATCAAGTAAAGGAAAGGAGAAAGATCTATAAAGGATATGAAAGTTAGGAAGAGGGAGGGAAATGAGTTAAAAAAAAGATTGCACGATAAAGAAAAAGATATAAACAGAATTAGGTAAATCTAGAGCTGGATTTTAGCTCAGTTGGTAGAGTGCTGTTCCGCACTCTCCAAGGACCCAGGGTCGATCCTTAGCACTGCAAAACACAAAAGAAGGATGTAACAATTTACTCCTAAAGCAATCTCGAAACAGTCAGTCATTGAAAACCCTATGAGGCTCGCTATGAGTCGGACCCAACTTGACAGCATCTAGCAACAACGACAGTTAAACATAAGCTGAGCAATAAAAAGTAGTATGCCAAAGATTTAAAATATAATAAACAAAAAAAGACATACACAGGCAGAAAAAGATAAAAAACCTAAAGAAGAAAAAAGTTAAAATTACACTAGTAAAAATTAAAATGAGGACATGCAAATTAACACTAAAAAGAGGGAAGATAGTGAAAAAAGAGGAGGATACTGACTTGTTCCCCTGCAACTCCAATGTCTCTGGGAACTGAGGCAGGAAGATCTTGAGCCCCAGGCCAGAGAAGCCTGTGCAATTCAGTATGATCCTGTGTCCAAACAAAAATAAGAAAAAGGCTGGAGGTACTATACCATGGAAGAGCACTTACCCATGCAGAACCCTGGGTTCAATCCCCAGCACAGCATGGAGGAGAAAAAAACAAGAAGGAAAAGTACAGGAATGGTGGTTTTTGTGGCCTCTAATAGGTAGAGGTGTTGGTCAATTGAGAATGGATTATTTTTGTCTGACAATGGGTCAGAATTGGCAGTAAGTATAGTTCCCCTTAGGAGATGGAGTCATCTCTTATCCCTGGGGTATAGGGCTTGCTTCTGAGCAACTTTCCCAAGCTTCTTACTGACTGAACCTCTCAGTGTGTTAAAGTCCCATCTCCCTACTCACTACAACTGTCTACTGCAGCTGTGTAGCACACTAGGGCTGTGGCAGGTAATCCCCAGACTCTCCACTCGTAATAATTCTTTCTTTTAAGTTCCCCTGGGTAGCTCAGTCTCACACAATAAATTCCCTCTCAAAATGGTGCTGGGTCATGGCCCTCTGAGACATGGCATGTGGGAACAAGAGTCACTTCTCCAATGTTGAACTCTGTAGTCAGGAAGAACCACTATCTCCCAAGACCCTGGATGAGTTCAAGGACTTTGAGAATTGTGGACTTGTCCAATGGGACTGCCAGCCTGATAGCCAGAGCTGTCTGGCTTACCTCTTTGGATGAGGACTCCATTTCCCATGCCCTATGGGAAGCTTCATCTGGAGATGTGTCTTGCTCTGTCCCTCTTGCTGTTCGGTTCTGTTCTGCAACCTGGGACCATCTCACAATCTCCTGTGTGGTTTATGTGCTTCCCAGCTTTCTTTTTTTGGAAGAGTAAATTCTAACTCTTTTGATTTACCACGTCACATGGAGGCTGTCTTTAATCTACTATCTCAAACCAGAAGTCCTGGTCTTTTGTTACCATTGGCATGGCCTGCACTCTTTGGCTGACATCCTGCTGTGGTGTCACCCTCCTCCCCTGCATTGGTATTGTGGATTGCTTCACACTTTTCTAAGTTGCCTTTCTGCTTTTCCATGCTTTTTAGCCTTCGTTTCACCTCCTTCCTGGTTCTCAAAGCTCTTCTTCTGTTTCTGTCCTCAGAATATAGTTTCTCTTTGGTTTCTCTTGGCTCTTATCACTTGCACAGTCATAGGAAGGATACCTCCATTCTACCATCTTACCCTAGAAGTCCATTTTTTCCCATATTTTCAAGCAAAAATGATGTTATAGAGAGCTAACAAAATAATTGCCAACTAGAGGTTTTGATTGATAAATAAATAGGTAAAGATCATTTGAAACCATCACACTATTTATATGCAAATGAGCATTAGGAAAGTTTGTTGAATGAACTGGGTTAAACATCCCCAAAGAATTCACGTTTATACTTGTTGTTTACTTAGAAACTTGTTACTGTTTTTTAACAGATACATGAAAGGTAAAATATGTCAGCCTGTGATTGGATTATCACAAATTTTAAATAGTTGTTGTTAGATGCCATGGCGTTGGGTCCAACTCATAGTGACCTCTTGTACAACAGAAAGAAACACTCCCCAACACTGTACCATACTTGCACTGTCAGTGCTTTTCTGCTATTCATGGGGTTTTCAATGGCTGATTGGTGTTTTTGGTTATTTATTTACTTATTTTTTTTCGGTACTGGGGGTTGAACCCAAGGCCTTGCACTTGCATTCTCTGCAAGTGCTGGACCACTGAGCTGCACCCCCAGCCCAATTTTTTATTCTATTTATTTATTTATTTATTTATTTTGAGACAGGGTCTCACTAAGTTACGCAGACTGCCTCTGGTCTCGAACTTGCAATCCTCCTGCCTCCACCTCCAGAGCCTCTAGGATTACAGGCTTGTGCCACCGCACCCAGCTCAATGGCTGATTGTTTTGAGATTGTTTTGGAGAGTAGGCTGCCAGGTCCTTCTCCCAGTTTTGTGATGCTAGGGATTGAACTGAGGGCCTCAGAGAGTGCAAAGCAGCACTCTCCTAAGGATTGTATTACATTTTTCTTTATTTTATTGCCAATCACTGGTATTAACACTCATTTGCTCAATGACTCTATACAGAGATTATTTATCTAAATGAAAGATCTCAACCCATCTCAATGATAAAGAATTATCTTTGTGATTGTGGAAGTGACTTCTTGGCCCTTTAAAAATAATCACTAAAACATTTTCCCCAATTAATGGTAATTTCATACTTAGTAAAGGCAAACAATTTTGAAAAGCCAAGATATAGTAAAATACATTCAATCTTAATTGTGTGTGCAGCCTCATTTCATCTTCCTGATGATTCAGCAGGCCCTTCAAGATCTTTGCAAGGCACCTGGTCATTTTTTTCTCATTTTTCTTTGAGACAGGGTCTTACTATGTAGCCCAGGCTGGCCTGCAGCTCACTATGGAGCCCAGACTTTTCCTGTCTCAGCTTCCTAAGTGCTGGAATTATAGGCATGCACCACCACATCTGACCTTGGTCAATTTCTGATTATGTTTTTCTTGCACTGGTGAATTTTTGATTATTTTTTTCTATCATACCTATTGCACTGTAGCTATGATGAGGGGTGGTTGATAGAAATTTCTAGTTGATACAGAAAGTAAAAATATTAAAATACTTTTTCCTCCCCTACCTCATTCCTCATCCCTGGTCAGCATCCACAGGTATGAGTGGACCAGGAGAAAGGGAGTACTCTGACTGTGGTAGCTTGGATTTTGAATCCTGGGATGATAGGACCGGGTTGAGCAGAAGTAAGTTGGAAGTTTCAAGGGCAGGAACTATGGAGGGGTGGAAATTGGGAAGTAGAGAGAAAAAGAAATAATCTATGAGTGAAACCAAAGGGAGAAGTTTAGGATTGCTGTATCTTGACCCAAATCACAGGCAGTTGCTCCAGGGTTAAGGATAACAGATAGAAGAAACAATGGAGCATAGTTCAAGTCTAAGACAGTGAAACCCAGTTTGTGCCATGGTATACAATCTCTTTTGGGGCCCTTTATTTTTTCTTCTAATGCAGCACATTATTAAGCTTTGATTTGACCCATAGGGAGGCTAATAAGCACAGCTCAATAAGCAGTCTGCTCTGTAAAAGCCTTGGAGTGTTTATTCACTTACAACTTCATGGGTCTCTATATCAGTAAATTACTCCATACAACTCACTGTGTGGACATTTTCTAGCAGCCTGACTTTGGGGGATGATAGAGTATGTTGGAATGAGCTCTGACTGATGGAGGTGGGGAGCATGCTTGAGTTTTAGGCAGTGCTTTGTCAGTAATTGCCCAGGAAAACTTAGGGCCTCAGTTTCCCATATATAAGGTGAGTTTTGAGGGGACACAAATATATAGTACATCCATCACTTGCCAGCTCTAGAGCATAGAAAAGAATTCTTGGCCTTGAGCATGTGGCTTGTTTAATCTCATAAAAATAAATACACTCAAGGCAATACATTTACGCTAAACTATAAGAACTCTGCAAGTCAAAATCAACTATAGCCAGACATGGTGACTCATGACTATAACTCCAGCTACTTGAGAGGCAGAGGCAGTAGAACTATGAAGTTGAGGCCAGCCTGGGCAGCGTAGCAAGATTCTGTCTCAAAATAAAATCTTTAAAAAAGGATGGGGATGTAGCTTGGTGGTAGAGCACTTGTATAGCATGTTTAAGGCCCTGGGCAATTTCTATCACCCCCCAAAAATCAACTATACATAATCAAAAGCTTTCCCTTATTTTTTTGTCAGAGCCAAGGATATTAAAGATGATCAACTTTTTAGCATTTACGGAAATGGCAGGCAGTAAGCTGAATACGGTTGAATAGTTATGCTCCTCAACTTCTGCAGATTCAATAGCTTACATGCTGCTATTAGTCCAAAGGTCCACTGTTTCCAAGGACTCTGATGGCACTGATAGATCCCTAGTGATGCACACACTACCAACAAGCTGAAGACCTTTTATCCTTTGCCAAAATCACACATAGTTCATTTGTTGAGGGATAAAGTTCCTCTTTTGAATAGCTCATCCTGTAGTTACTGCCAGTTTGATACAAAAGACATAGGGGCTTCCAGTGGACTTTTAAAATTAGCGCTTAATTATAAAAAATAACCTTAATTACGACTTTCCACAGGCAGACCACGTGTTTCTGAGTAGTTTAATTGAGAAGGGAATAGGCAAATAGTTATTAAGTGTTGGTGGGTTCATTTGCATGCTGTCCCACACCCAAATTGTAATACTGCAACACCACAGTTTTCAGCAAATTACATGCACAACACATTAACACAATTTGTTAATTTCCTTGTTAATTGTACTAAAAACATTAGTATTTCTGTCTTGTGACTTTCTTTGACATAGAGGGTTCATCTTAAAAGCAGAAGGACTTTAATATAGCAAAATCGATGTTTATGAAAATAAAGCTTTTTTCCATTTTCTTCACCCAGCCATCTAAGATTTACACATTAATTATTCAACTGATCATCTTAAACATCCTAGTCAAAATACACACTGTTGGCCCGGAACTGTTCAATCCCCAGTATACTAGAGTCTGCTCTGCACTTTCTGAGGACCTGGGTTCGATCCCCAGCATTGCAGAAATGGGAGAAGGATGTGGCAGTCCATTCCTGAAACAATCAACTATTGAAAACCCTATGAGGGTCACTATGAGTTGGACATGACTTGATGGCACATAACAACAACAAAAAGTGTTGAACCCAGGGCCTCATGAATTCTGGGCAAGTATTCTACCACTGAGCTGTACCTCTGGCCCCTCTTTTATTTTTTATTTTGAGAAAAGATCTCACTAAGTTGCTCAGGTTGCCTCTGGCCATGAACTTACAATCCTCCTGTCTTAGCCTCCTGAGTCACTGTGACTACAGGTGTGCCATGGCACCCGACCCCAGAACATTTTTGTTTGCCCATAAGGAGTAAATACTTAGAACTATAAATGGGGAAGCAGCCTTTTCATGCAGTGAGGCCAAAAGAACTCGTGAACATACAAAAGATAGGGGACTAATTATTACTGGGATTCAGGTAAGTGATTTCTCAGGCATTTTAACTGTCATGCTGTGGAATAATTGTGAACCCACCAGGAAGGAGCTACAAAACACAACCTACTTATCCTTTACCCCAATGGCTATGTCAGTTTTTTTCTGTCCTACAGTTTGTGCCAATTCTCTATTTAATCATTAAAAGAAACATTATTTTAAGTATTATTTCCTCAGTAACAGTGTTTGACTGAAACCCTACAGAATAATGATTTTTCCCAGAGTGAGGCTTCGCTGTGCTGGTGTAATTTTGAAGCAATCAGAGTTACTAGTAGTGGAATGTAGATCTCTATAGCAATTTTATTTAAAGTTTTGCTTAAGTTAATATTACATCTGACAATGTAACCATCTGTATCCAGCCCCATTACTGACAAAATGAAATTGTTAAACACCATTCATAAGCATCAAGTGCTTTGGCTTTGGTATAATTTTATGGTCATGTCTTATTGTAGTACTTCA
>VMDO01009570.1:0-76531 GCA_007922755.1 Pedetes capensis | reverse complement strand
GGATTTAAAACATTTACTGATGAAGATCAAAGATCATAGCCTTCAATATGGGTTACGACTAAACATCAGCAAAACAAAAATCCTTACGACTGGGTCAGCACGCAACTTCACATTAAATGGAGAAAAGATTGAGGTTGTCCAAGATTTTACTTTGCTTGGCTCTATAATCAACACCCGTGGAAGCAGCAGTCAAGAAATCAAAAGACGCATTGCTCTAGGAAAAGCTGTGGCAAAAGATCTCTTTAGAGCATTGAAAAGCAAAGATGTCACATTGAAGACAAAGGTGCATCTGACTCATGCCATGGTATTTTCAGTGGCATCATATGGTTGTGAAAGCTGGACATTGAACAAGAATGACAGAAAAAGAATTGATGCTTTTGAATTGTGGTGCTGGAGACGTCTATTGAATATACCATGGACTGCCAAAAGAACCAACAGATCTGTCCTAGAAGAGGTACAACCAGAGTGCTCCTTGGAAGCAAAAATGGCCAAACTGCATCTTACATATTTCAGACATGTAGTCAGGAGAGAACAATCCCTGGAGAAGGACATCATGTTTGGGAGAGTGGCAGGTCAATGCAAACGAGGAAAACCCTCTACCAGATGGATTGACACAGTGTCTGCAACAATGGGCTTAAACATAAATAAGATCATGTGCCTGGCACTGAATCAGCAAGTGTTTCGATCTGCCGTACATAGGGTCGCTATGAGTCGGACTCGACTCGACAGCACCTAACAACAACAACAGTTACCATTTATGTTGATGAAAAAATATATTTGCAATGGAAAGGTTATTGGTCTTTCAAAAATCTTGTTTGTGTAAATAGATAAAAGATAAATAGATGATAGGTAAATAGATAAAAAGAAAAATGTACAGTTGTGCCATTTCTTCAGTAGGATACCAACTTCATATGTTCTCCTAATGCTAGTTGTAAAGAAAGGAACCTCATAAGATTTGCTATAAAATGTGAATGCCTTTGTCTCCACTAGCATTTAGGCCATTGTTTTCCACCTTCCTGGGCAAGGAGGAGCAAGTTGGGGTGAGGTCCTTTGTGTTATAAGAACAAAATCAGTAAAGACAGGTTTCCACTCACTGACTAAGAGGAAAAATGGATTACCATTTTCCTTTGACAATGCCTAACAGATTTTGGCCTTCCTCGTGGACTTCATGGGGTGGGGTTTAGCTCAATTGGTAGAGCACCATCCTGCAGTCTCTGAGGTCCTGAGTTTGATTCCCAGCACCGCAAAAATGGGAGAATGACATGGCAATCCACTCCTGAGGCAATTCTAAAGCAATCAGCCATTGGAAACCCTATAAGGGTTGCTATGAGTCAGACACAACTCCATGGCATTTAACAACAACAACAACAATGTGGACTTCACAAATATTTTGTCCACAATTACATTTTGCATGCCTAAATTTAAGCATATTCTTTTGGTGACAGTCTTTTTTATTTTAGAGGTAAAGCACTCTGATCACAAAGGTCATAATAACATTGTGACCTATTTATCAAAAATAATCTCATTTAACAATGAAAATCTAGCACTTGTAAATGAAGATGTGTCTAGTTTCCTGGCTTTTTAGAAGGGTCTACTGTAGTAGTTTCTTAATTAATGAGAACCTACTGCATACAATTAATAGTAAAATAAAAGAATGTGTTCTCATTTTGAAGATGATGGATCTGGAATTTGACCCTAGAAGCAGTCAACTTTGGAGCTTGGGTTACCTTGAGTTGTTATGCCTTTCCAAACAAGATACTGGGGGGATATGCATAAGATGGTGTAACATCCTATTCTGCTTACGCATTTGAAGAATGAAATGTAAATGTGTGTGTGTGTGTGTGTGTGTGTGTTTACAGTCATAAAAAAAGTACAAGAATTGTGTATCAATATATTTGGGAAAAAGCATGGTTAGAAGAATGAACTTAGCTTCTTGGATCTTCAGTTTATCAGCTGTATAACCTTGGACTAGTCATCTGATCTCTTTGAGGCTCTCTTTCCTCACCAGTTCAATGGAAATATCAATGGCACCTGGCTTTCAAATTTTCAGTTGGTAGAAAATGATGTAATGCATAACAGCATGAAAGGAGAGTAAAATGTGTGTTTGTTTCACTAGATATAGTTCTTGCTCAGAATAAAATCAGGGATGCTTATGCTTGAATTCATAGCAAGAGGATCTCCTTACTTTTCCAACTGATATTTTAATATTATATAGGAAATGAAGCATATAGAAAAACTAGAAGCTGTGTGACTCTAAGATTTTAAAATAATTATGACTTGGGAGGCTGAGGCAGGAGGATTGTGAGTTCAAGGCCAAAGGGAGCCTGTGCAACTTAAGTAAGACTCTATCTCAAAACGAAAATAAAAAGGGGGACCTGAGGTGCTGCTCAGTGGTGGAGTGCTTGCCTAGCATGCACTAGGTCCCAAGTACCACCCTAAAAAATTTATGGCAATCTTTGCTTACTTTGAATTGTACAAATGACTACATCTTTTAGTGAAGCAGTGGCCTATCAGACAAACATGGAGCAATACATAAGACTTAAAAGTGTCATTAAATTTGCCAAGGGAAATGTGGACCTCCACTAATACTATGTTATGTTTGGGTTTTCATATATTTTATCCATCCCCTTTTCTTTTAAAGTTTTATGGAGACTTTGTTTAGAGACTACTGAACTTAAGTGTATCTTTTTAGAATGTCTGAAAGAAAATTGCAATACTGATCATTAATGTGTTTTGAAAGACACATTGCTTTTCAAATCACATGAGAATAGCTATCAGAAAGAAAATAAGATTCTTATAATTTTCCAGTAATAGGCATTCTGGAATTATGAAAGTTAAGTGAATTCTGCATTTTCCAACCTTGCAAATTCTTGATATTCCATATCAAGAAGTGCTCCACAATGGCCTGAGAAATCCCTTTGGAGATGTTGAGAGAATTGAAACTTAGAATGAATGACCTGTACAGGACCTACAAACTCTGAACTTTTTGTACTTTCAAGAATTATTTTTGCTGTCATTTAGTGTCCAAATCCAATCTATTGTCTAGAAAACCAATTCAGATTAAGTGAAATTTCAAAAATATCCAAGCAATCAATATCTAATTCATTTTTGTCCTGCTCCTTCCTGGGCCGGCTGGGTATAAGCCTGGAGTTGCTGCCATCTCTCTTAGATTCAGGTGCTTTGGGAAAGGAGCCATCTTTTTGGATCTATTTTCTCCTTGTAGCTTGGAAGCTATATCTATATAAAAAGAGGTGACATAGTAGGCCTAGCATATTAAAACCTTTTCAAAGAAAATCAATATAACTTTGGGAAGCCTCATTTATATTTAAAAGAGAAAAGAGACAAAAGTATAAAGACAGAACATATCATTTAGACATTGAAAAATGCAAGATACCATGAAAAAGTGACTACTTGTTCTTATATATCCAGGGCCTTATTATTTGACTTGGAGGGATGTTCTAGATCACTAATTGGATGTGTTTCTTCTCTCTGTACATGAAGAAAGCATTCTGAGATTTGTTTTTCTGATATTGATTGCAATCATCTATCAGTATCCTGAGAACATCTTATAGTGACCAGTGGTGATACAGGTTATAGACTATAAGTAGTACAGGCTTTGTCAGTGAAACAGTAGGGCTAATTAGCAGATACAAAAATGATTCTGTGATTTTATTATCCTTGTGGTTTAATCAACAAAATGCATCAGCTACTTTATTGTGTTCCACTATCTTGAGTAAATATATTGTGGTTCTATTATTTTTTTTAAATTTCAGCAGTGTGAATATCTGAATTTAAATTTTGAGTTGCCTTAGAATACAGCAATGCCTCTGGGTAAAAGTACCACATTAATAGTATGTAAGCCAATGAAACCAATAATGATCTCCTAATGTAAATTAAGCTTGGAGTCATACTACTGTGGCATCTGATCCTGTCAGATCTCAGAAGCTAAGTTGAGTCAGGCCTGGTTAGTACTTGGATGGGAGGCCACATGCTGTAGGCTTGGGAGAAGGACCCAGCAACCCACTCCCAAAAAATCAATCTGCCATTGAAAACCCTATGAATAGCAGAGAAGCACTGACAATAGTGTTTTGTCTGTTGTATGTAGAATTGCTATGAGTTGGACACCGACTCAATGGCACCTAACAACAACAAATGTAAGTTAACTTGTATATAGAATGCCATAATAGTTCCAGATATATGGTGGTTTTCCAAATTGAAATAAGGTAAACCAATTTTTATTTATGATTCACAATTTCATATCACCTCTCTTCTCTTTGCCAAAAAAATCTTTCATTTCATCCTCAATGGTGTTATACTAGACTCCTGGCAGCATGGTAAAACAATGATAGTTTGTAATATCACTTTCTGACTATCAAACACAATGAAATAAAACAAAAGTTTGTGGTTTTATTGTACTTTCCACTATCAGAGGTTTCTGGTCCATCATGTAGAAAACTTCATGAGGCCACCAGAGGTGGGGAAGGTGATTGTTTGGCAGAGCTCAAAAGGAGGAGTTATTTCCATCATTCCAGTTGGTCATGCCATTTTCCTAGGTGAGTTATATGGGGGAATTGAGGTCAGGTTGTTTTTCAGAGGCAGTTTTACTTCTCTGGTAACTGGTAAAAAATGTATTGGAGAGACCTAAGATAGTCTCAAATTTACATATTCTCTTCCTTAAAGGTGCCACTGACTGGCTGTGTTGTCACCTCACAGGTGAGGGTAAATGACACCCAGACTTATGGCTTGGATAGCAGGATAAATCAGACTGGAGTTGTATGGTTTTCTAACCCTCATGGACATGGGAGAGGAATTGATTGTTGCAAAGCAAAGTTGCTGCCAGGCAAAGAAGAAGATCCAGTCAGCAGGGGAGAGTGTAATATGCAGAGTCTTGACAACAGACAGCTGGTACCGGTACAGATCTATATCTAGAAGAACTAGGAAGACACAAGAAAAGGCCATGATAAGCACACAGATGAAGTGACAATATCTGGAGATAGAGGCAGACGTATAGTATCAGATAATCTTATTATAAAGACAGAGGATTCTAGAATAGCATTAATATTCAGTAGCTATATTTCAGTCTCTGTGAAATGATTTTTAAGAGCAATGCTTGAGCCCCAGTCTTGTCCATGACTAGGCAAGTAGTATCAGAGATAGTGCCAAGAATTTTCTAGACATTATTTTATTTTCCTGAAGCTATGAAATTGGTGCTATTAGCATTTTCATTTAACAGATGAGGAAACTAAGGCACATGAAAGTTAAATTATTTGCCTAGAGTTACACAGCTAGTAAGCTAGAGAGCAAATAGACCAGCCCAGGAAGTCTGATTTCAAAGCTCATAGAGATCAACATGCTGTGCTGCTGGGCAGGTTATGAATGCTTGGACTGATACACATTTGGATAGAGCAGGACCACACCTGGGATAAGTACATAAGAAAAAAGAGGTCCATCATTAGGGCCAAAGCACAGGATCAAACTGGGGACAGTGCTAGAGCAACTTGGACTGAGTTTTTAGTCAAGAGCTTGTTAATGTCTTTTCTGCCCAGACAGAGCAAGTCTTTATGAATGGTGAGCAGCTGAATACCCAGAGGAGAGCAATTACCATAACCAGGAGGTGAAGGAGAACAAAACATACGATGTCAAGAAGAATGAAGCCCAGGAAATAGTAGACACTTCATAAATGTCTGGGGATAAAAAAGTGAAACAGTATCCCACCTTTTCAAGGAACTATCATTTTCAAACTTTTCTAGTAAAAGATAATGTATCAAAAATAATTTCCCTCTATATTATCCAAGCTTGCAGACATATCACTGTGATATCTGATCCTGTCAGATCTCTGAAGCTAAGCAGGATTGCACCTGGTTTGTATTTGGATGGGAGACCACCTTGGAACACCAGATGCTGTGGGTTTCCAAGAAGGACCTGGCAACCCATTCCCAAAACACAATCAGCCATTAAAAACCCTATGAATAGCAGAGAAGCATGACAATGGCATTTTGTCCGTTGCATGCAGGCTCACTAGCAGTTGGACACTGACTCGACAACACCTAACAACAACAACAACATACTATACCAAGGACAATATTATTGCCCATTATTCAGTGGTGGGAGAGAGATTTGCCTTTTGTGCTATGCTATTTTGTACTGTTGCATTTTTACCATGTTCATATTTCACCTTAAAAAAACACATTAAGAGAGAAAGATTCACTTCTTTTGGTAACTTAGGCTGAATCCTATATTTCTTCAACTCTTCTACATTTTACCATATAGAAAGGGACTGAGACCACAAAGTTTCAGTGGAGCTATTCATTTTGCCTAGATCTGCTTTTGTATTGTGGATCAATAATTGAGCAAAGGCAATAAAAATTCAGGCATGTTTATCATTGTTTTAAAAACTGACTGGAAAGAAATACAAGGATTTCTACTTCAAGGGACTTATGCAAAGACATTTGTTAACCCAAATGCAAGAAAAGACACCCTATCTTTGAAGGCTGCACACTAGGGTAGTTTGTAGCTATGTCTCATTATTTGAAAGTGTCCTTATATGTATTTGAGACATTTTTTCCTATTAACACTGATTATAATTTCTCCACTATAATTAATTCACTGTACAGTGCTTCTTAAGAGATTTATTTAATGCATTTCAATTTTAGAATGTCAGAATTCCCTGGGCCAATTCTGAATTGCATTTTCCCAGTGAGTTAGTTCTGATGCATTCTGGATCTAGTGAGAACAATCTGTGTATATTACACTGAAGAAACATAAGTGGGCTATTGTAGTGGCAAGAAGTTAAATAAATGTTGATATTGAAGAAAACTCATAAAATATTTGAACACAATTGCAGCCCATACCCAATTCTCCATGGTTGTTTTTATAGACCATGAAATCATAGCTAAAGTCAACTTTGGTTCTGCTGTAATGGAGAGGAGCAGTGGCACAAATAACTCTAAACCACAGATAATTCAAATGCATTTATACTTGGCTTTCGAATGCTTTTTATGATAATTTTCACAGCACATTGCTCTTCTAATTGTGTTTTGTTTTGGATAATACTGAAATTAACTTGTACTTAGTGATTGGAGGGTTTAGAAAGGAGTCCCAGAAGTGTATTGGAAAACCAGGCTTGATTGATCCTCAGTACTTTACATAAAGGAAAGCAAAACAGTTAAAAGCTGTCAAGAAATGGAAAGATCTGACCAGTAGGCAAATAGCTCCAGGACCTGACCACAGTTGCATGAAATTCATACTTCTCTTTCTGCCTTCTGCTCCTCCTCCTCCTCCCTATCCTCCTCCTCCTCCACTTCTTCTTCTTCTTCTTTTCCTCTGCCTCCTCATTTTCCTTCTTCCCCCATTCCTCCTTCAAATAACTTAAAAGAAAAGGAGAAAGCTAAGGACACCAGCATTAGGCCTTGTGATGAGAAATACTCAGTTCTGGAAAACCTCAGACAGTGATGTCAGAAGCAATATGAGCAGCCCTGGGTTGTGATACTAACATGAGACAGTGGTAATAGCTAGGCAGTGGGTCAAAGCCCAGGAACAAGAAGCGAGCTCTTCCTAAGTGATTTCCATAGATCCAAGCAAAGCTATTTGCCAAAGGCTTATTAACATGCTTTCAGACATCCAAATTCCATAAAAACCATCAAGCAGGATAAGGAAGGAACAGGAATAAGGCAGGTATTATGAACAGTGGCACAAAGTGTCAATTAGAAGGGGCCACCATTGCCAATGTAAGATTTTACCCAAATCCAAAAGCAGAGCAGCAACTTTACATGCACAGCAAAGCCACAGGGTCCAAGAGAAAGCACTAAAAAGTTGCAGCTTCTTCTATGCTCGAAGACAATGCAAAATATAAAACAATGCAAATACAAAAACAAACAAACAAAAAAATCTTTAGATATTGGTTGTAGCAGGTAAAAGAAAGCTTCAAGTCCTCCCAGAGAATATCTGTAGGATGAGAATTTTAGAGGAGGATGAAGATGTTGCACAGCAGTCTGTGGCCTTCCTCTTGGAGGCTCAGCTTTGTATTTACACTCCCTCAAGTGCTATGGACAAGACTGGGCTTAATCTCTGGGTTCTTCAGATTCTCTTTCATAACACTGGCCAAAGGAGAAGCACAACCTTCACTTTCATTGGTTTCTGTCAGAAAAGCTAAGATGAGATTCAAACGTTTTCCCTAAATATTAAGGAAGAAACAGAAAAGGAAATGCATTGAGCAGAAAAGATAGGAAAAAGTAGGTATGCATGTCAAATGTAAGATAACTCTAGTTTTCTAGTACCACAGGCTGACTGACACTGATTAGTTATCATTGGCTTTCTGGAGTATTGTATTAAGGGTACAGAGCAGGGTGCGGTGGCACACGCCTGTAATCCCAGGGGCTTGGGAGGCGGAGGCAGGAGGATAGCAAGTTCGAGACCAGAGTCAGTCTGCATGACTTAGCAAGACCCTGTCTCAAAAAGTAAAGAAAAAAAAAAAAAGTGGGCCGGACTCGGCAGCTCAGTGGTCCAGCACTTGCAAAGCATGCAAGTGCAAGGCCCTGGGTTCAACCCCCAGTACCAAAAAAAAAAAAAAAAGAGGGTACAGAAACCCAGAATGACACAATTGACTTGAGAAATGTCTGCCATAGTGACAAAAAGGGGAGTATTCACAAGTTAGCCTCACTTTTGCCATCCTTAGCAAGTAGGTGTTCACCCATTCCCAAAGAGCCAGTGTAAACTGCCACATTTTTTTGGATAGTATGCAATTATTAATAGAGTAATTAAATATACCTAAAAGCCTACCTACAGCCATACCACTTTAGTGTCTGATCTCAGCTGGCCTCAGAAGCTAAGCAGGGTCAGGCCAGGTTAGTCTTTGGATAGGAGACCACCTGGAAATACTGGGTGCTGTAGTCCTGGGGGAAGGACCCGTCAGCCCACTTCTGAGACAATTAGCCATGGAAAACCATAGAGAAGCCCTGACATGGTGTTGGCATGGCACAGTGCCAGGGAGTGTTTCATTCTGTTGTATATATGGTTGCTATTAGTTAAACCTAACTCGATGGCACCTAACAGCAACAACCTAAACTCCCTAAAGAGCAAAGACCCTCTTTGACCTGTTACATGGGAAATCACCACATGACTTCCTGCCCTCATTTGATGGCTCATGTCTCTGTGAAGTCATGGTATAATGACCATCAGAAGTGATTTCCTGCACTTCCTGTGCCCAGGATGGAGCAGCAGTCTATTGCAGTGTTAGAGTGGCACTGAGTTTTAGTTTGCATGGGATGCTTCTTCTATAGTCAGTCAATATAAATGTGCCTATTGACACAGTGAGAGAGGCTTTTCTCCTAGCCAGGCATGAAAGGGTAGCAACTGCAGCCCTACACTGTGGCTGCATGTTTACAATCACTTGCTCGTGAGAATATGTGCACTTACGTTAGAGCATGATGACATCTCCTACAGCACCCTGCCTGTTCCACAACTCTGCCATTGGTGGGGCACTTTTCCTCACTCTTCCTTTTTCAATTATGTAGACCAGTCACTGGAGCATCACCAGATAGTGATTGCAGCCCATTATAATTCCTATATAAAGCAAAGACATAATGGGTTTTCAGGAGTTCCCAGGTTGTCTGTTTACCCCATGTGGCAGCCTTTCCATCTGTTTACCATCCATTTATTTTTCTGTAGTTTAACCTTATATAATAGATAAGAGTACTGCTTAGTTTCTTTTCAAACCCATAATATTTCTTACTTTTCATGTTTCTCACGTTGTATGATAACTTCAGGAAACACTACATTCTAAGGGTTTAATACCAATATCACTTTGGGATCAGTTTTTAAAACACCAGAACCCTTTTCATGTTGTTTCACATTTCCAAAAAAAAAAAAAGCTCCAAGGTACTTTGAGGAAGAAGTTAACTGATCAACAGCAAGTCCTGGAATATTTTATGCTAATGATCTTAAAAGGGATGCTGTTGGATGTACATTCCACCTGAGCACATCTTACCAAATATTGCTGCCTTCTTCTGCTGTGATTATTTATAAACAGGAAGGATGGAAGTTAATTTTATAAGACATAACTGGTTCCTAACTGTTCATATGCATTCCCTCTTATACCTGTGAATCCCTTCTCCTTTTCTCTCTCTCCTTTTACACCCTTACACAGAGGAAAACTTGATCTCTGTCTCTCTCTCCCTCCTTCTCTGCCTATCTCTCTCCCTCCCTTTCCCTACTTCCACCCCCTGCAGGGCTGAACCCAGGGCCTCAAACATGCTAGGCAATTGCTATCTACCACTGAGCCACACATAAAGCTGCACTTTTTAAAAATATATTTTTATTTTTAGACAGGGTCTCGCTAAGTTGTACAGGCTGCTTTTGGCCTCCAATTCGCAATCCTCCTGCTTCAGCTAGATTACAACATGTAGATTACATTACGTGGATTACAGGCACACACCATGGCACCTGAGCCTGTTTCTGAAGTTGACCATTTCAGGAAAAGTCAATATAAGGCAATAAAATATAATAACTCTCAAGAATTATGATGCCTTTCTTATTTCTGCTAGTTTTTTAGAAGGGTGTGTGTATCAAATGAGGAAGGGATGTATGGTATATGTAGCAGGGATCAATTGTACAAAATGCTCCTCACATTATTCCCATTTTCTACTCATGAAACTGAGTCATGGACAGGTGAACTGATATTATCTATATTCACTGAGTGTATTATTCATCAGCTTATTTATCTCACTGAAGCGTATATAAAATAATTGACAAATAAAACTGATTTACAATAATTTCCTCTTGGGGCTAATAAGAGTATATACACCATGAAAGAGTTCCAAGCATGTCTTCAGATGTTCACTCTTTTAGTACCCTGCTATAAAATAAATGATGATCTGGTCTAAATCCTAGTAAAAACATTAATTCATCCTTCTCAAGGGTTCTGAAAATATAAACTTCTCAGTCAATTCAGTTATAGCTTATGGCCATTTTGTGAGCATGATGGAAATGGCTTTGCAAATGTCTACCACTTCAGTACTTTCCAAATGTTCGTTATTACCAACTCCATTTCCTTACATCCCACAGACATGACTGTTCTCTCCTTATGGGGTTACAAGTAAACCCCCCAAAAATGGTTGCTGACAATTTAATAATATAGTTTAACTTCACTGCCATGTCAAAGATAAAAGCAGGACAAAAGAGGAGTTCAGGAGGTAGCCTTGGCAAGGGTATGGTCCTTACAGGAAGTTCTCAGATCCCTACAATTTCATGTGCTTGGAATGCCCCATCACACAGTAGACAGAATTGGGCCACTCGCAGTCACATGAGCATTGGTACACCTCAACTGTAGACTTTACCTCCGTGTTGTTTTCTTTGTTTTGCTTCATACCACTTATCTGACCTGTTGCTGCCCAAAGTCTTGAGGCACAAATATGTCCTGTCTAGCCACTCTATGTGAATTATGGGACAGTGGCTCTATCCATCATCCTTCCTAAAGTAGGCAGGAAGGTATGGACCACCTGAAGCCTTTGGAATCACTCTAGGCCACAGCATCCCCTTGTACCTCTCTCTAACATCAATATCAAAACAACCAGAAGGCAAATTTGGGGATCTTCAGGCTCATCCTTTCTGTTTACTTTCTCATCCCTAAGACCCTCAGGCAGTATGCAAAGTAGAGGCTCTTTTTGATTAGTAAACTACACTTCTTTTCTCTGCTGAGTCTGTTGCCTCTATTGTCTTCCATTGGTGACTGTTAAGCCCAGTTCAGTTGTCTTTTGCCCAGGATTGTTAGCAAATCCTCTACATTTTCTTTCTGCTTTGGAAATCCAGGTCTTTTTTTAGGATCTGAGTTCTCTGCAACTGAACTCTTCCTTCCTCAGCACACACATACACACCATTGCAGGATGGAGGTGGTGAGTCTGGCAACTTCCTGCTTTCCCACTGGAGTTTGAAGATATTTTTCATGCTTTGCCCATGCCAAGAAATTAGTAATTTATCCTCTTGAAAACATTGCTATTAGGACTCACATGTTTCATCTTTCCTTGTAACTCACTTCTTTGGCCCTGGAAACATTCTCCATTGATAGCCATAAATGAATTACGCAACAGGTTCAAGGGCTTCCTTGAACCTCTGCCATGCTACTGGGTGATATTTTCATTTGCTTGGAATGGCTCATCACAGAGCTCAGCCTGACCCTTCCTTGAAGGCTCTTCCAGGGACCTTTCTCTCCACATCCATTCCAATCTACTTCCTTGGACACTTTTCACAAATAGAGCTTCATCTATTATTCTTTCTCAGTAAGAACCTCACATATGCATGCTTCTTGCTCAGGCCCACCTACACCTCTTCTGAACTTCTAATCTTCAGCTCCTTACTCCCTCCCTGTTTTCCAGCCTCTGTGGGTATCAATATTGATCATTGAAACTTCTCTTTCACCAGCTTTCTGACTCTCTGACCTTTAAACTCATCTTCTTGACAAACCCCCAGCTCTGGAGCAGTTGTCTTAATGACCTTTGTTACTTTTTATTTATTTATTTATTCGTTTTTGCAGTGGTGGGGGTTGAACCCAGGACCTCATGCTTGCATGCTTTGCAAATACTAGACCACTGAGCTGCACCACCAGCCCATTTTTTAACTTCTTTTTTGAGACAGGGTCTTGTTCAGTTATGCAGACTTCCTCTGGTCTCGAACTTGTGATCCTCCTGCCTCTGCCTCCTGAGCCACTGAGATTACAGGCATATGTCATCGGGCCTGGCAGTGACCTTTGTTAATTTTATAACCACTCAGAACAGGTGGAAAAATGAATGACAGTGATGGAATAAATAATTTACACTGGCTGTGTTCCTTTATATGCCATCACAAGGTGACTTGACAGGCTGTGTGACGCTATAGCCCACTCTCTTACCTCAGAGCCAGTAATGCCAGCACTGAAAATGACTGAATCTCTTTATTGGAAAATGGTAAACTGTCTTTAAATTTTCTCTTTATAGATGCACATACATAACATATAATTTCACAGAAATGAGCAAATGTGATCATACTATATATACACATTTATGTGGAGAAATTTAGCAAGTTTTCTTTCTTTTTTTTATTCTGATTTGGTTTCCAGTTCCTGTCTTCCAAGTCTTTACACCAATATCAACTGTGACTTCATAAACATACACCTAGAAAAACTATGTCAATCTAGATTCTATCCGAGTTTTATTCCCCAAGCTTACATCCTTAAAAATATGTATCATTTTGCCAGGCATAGTGGCACACATCTATATTCCCACCACTCAGGAGGCAATGGCAAGAGAAAAGAGTTCAAAGCCAGCCTGGGCTACATAGTGAATCAATCTCTCTCTCTCTCCCTCTCTCTTTCTCCCCACACACACCTCCACACATATATCCAAATATATTCATCCACTCAGCCACACTATGAATATATAGTTTTTTGCCATTATTTTAGAAGATTAAATTACAATACACATATTTTCTTGCTTCTGTACTTACTTTGTCTCACAGAAATCAATTCAAATCAAGATATAGTTGGAAATAAATTTTCACTAAATCTTTAACTTTGTTACTTCACATAAACTAACAAACATTCAGTGAATATCTACCATGTGCCATACTAAAGCCTGGGACTTATTCAAATTTCAGAATTAAAAAAGAGATTTAAAAGATCCATAGTATAGTCCTACTGTAGAAACAGACAAGAAAATCAAGGCCCAGTAAAGAGGTCATGTAGCCATTTGGTGTCATGTGTCAAATTATAACCTAACTCTTATGGCCTCCAAGCCTAGTGTTCTTTTACTCTTATTCTACTTAGTCCTTACAAATTAGTATGTGAGACTTGTCTGACAATTACAACTTAATGTGGAAATATGTTACAACATAAGATAAATTTTCAGGCCTTGAGACAGGGAGAGGATAGGCAAGATCAATAATACAGGAAAGTTTTTGATAATGATTTGCTGGCCGAGTAGACAGACCAAACTGTTTTTATTGAACCAAATTTATCAACCAGGGGAGACTCATTAAGACTTCAGCATTTAAAGGGACATCAATAAAAGAGAGAGCCTTGTGTCGAAGAGCTGTGTAAGCGATCCTATGAATGAAATTCATTTCCCATCTTAACACAGCACTTTTCACAGAGAATATCTGGATAGAAGGTGATTATCTTTTCCAGCCTTCAAACGCATCCAGAAAGGCCCAGCTTTCAAACTGTAGCTCCTTTCTCAGAATAGGAAGACTTTGTATGGAGTTCTAGCAATCTGTTCCACAAAATACAGAAGCTTATGCCAAATAGTGTTCATGTTCACAGAAACAAAGAAATAAGCAGATTTATGCATCACATTTCTTTATTTTGCTTCTATGAGTATATATGTCAAGAGTACACCTAATCTGACAGATTTTTTTGTGCATTTGGTATCCACTGTACCCTGAGTGTAACTCTGTTCATTCAGTCATCAAATAACTTAGGGACATCTATTCCATGCTAGGGCTGGGATTTAGCTCAGTGGGTAGAGCGCTGCGCTGCAGTGTCTGAGGTCCTGAGTTCAATTCCTAGCACTGCAAAAATGGGAGAAGGACCTGGCAATCCACTCCCAAGGCAATCCCGAAACAGTCAACCATTGAAAATCCTATGAGGGTTGCTATGAGTCAGATACTGACTCGATGGCACCTAACAACAACAATTCCATGCTAGCTTGCAGCAGTAGCCCTGTGGAATCCGATCCCGTCAGATCTCAGAAGCTAAGCAGGGTCGGGCCTGGTTAGTACCTGGATGGGAACACCAGAAGCTGTAGGCTTGGGAGAAGGACCTGGCAACCCCCTCCCAAAAATCAATCTGCCATTGAAAACCCTATGAACAGCAGAGAAGCACTGACAATAGTGTTTCCCCTGTTGTACAGAGGGTTACTCTGAGTCGGATACCGACTTGATGGCACCAAACAACAACAACAAGAATTCCATGCTAGGCACTATGCTTGACATGAAATAAAAGAAAATGGCTGCATGGGCCTCTCACCTCACAGGACTGCTAAATCTCCCCCATGGCTGTGCCTCCAGATAATTCACAGTGGACTCTATGACCTTCACTGACAAAATAGCAAGGAATGAACAAATGTTCCTTCAAGCCAGCTAATTCTTTGGTTATTATGAAGCTGATTGGATCTTTTGTATGCATTCCAAGTACACTGACAAGAGTCCTTGAAGGTATCGTTCCACTGGAAGATGTGCCACAGATGCCCCACCACCCCCACCAGGGCCTCATGACAGCGGCTGCCTCAGCACCATCAATAAGTGATGTGCTTTCATATCAGAGGCACCTGATGACTGGATCAAAAATTGCATCAGTGCTGGTGTTTAGAAACTGCCAGTCCATGGCAGTTTAGAAATAACATGAGTTCTAGGCCTTCATTTTGTGTATTATCTGTTTCTTTTGGTGCTCTGTGTTTCTGTGCAAATAATATAATAGCTTCAATTTATTTGATACCTGCCAAGTGCCACATTCTCTGCTGGGCACTTTAGAGACATTTTTCTCATGACACACCCTGGAGAATTGTATACTATTATCCTGTTGTTGGTGCTGGGGTTTAGCTCAGTTGGTAGAGTGCTGCTCTGTGCTCTTTCAGGACCTGGGTTCGATTCCCCAGCCCTGCAAAAATGGGAGAAGGACCTGGCAGCCCACTCCAGAAACAGCTATTGAAAACTCCATAAATAACAGAACCAGTAACATGATGCTGAGCACAACACAGTATCAGAAAGTGTGTCATTCTGTTGTCCATAGTTTCACTATCAGTGGGACATGATTCCATGGTACTTAACAACAACAATCCTGTCTTCAGAAGGAGATACAGAGGGTAGATGCCATTTGCACAGTGACCCACAGCAACAAGAGGCAGAGTCAGGATGAACCCTGGATCTCTGGGTCTCCAAAACCCCAGCTGAGAGCCCTGGCTCACTTCCCCACATAGCTCTACAAAGGTCTGGAAAGGAGCTAGGGCAAGAGGTGGAGTGGGGTTGTATTCTGATAGGCCAGTTTTTAAAGGAGAGCCAAATCTTCTGAAGTTGAAGTTTAAATATGACTCGCATGGACTTGGTGTTAATGCTCATATATTTCCTAGAGCTGGGTATCTACTAAAAATGCCATCCCCTCATGAAGGCTGTAAACTGTAGCAAGAGGGGCTAGGAGATTGGCTTTTGGGGGAATGTGACCATTTCAAAAGAGAAAACGAAGAAAAACGTGAAACTACAATCTCCTATTCCTGAAAAGAAAATATCTCCAGGCTCATTGTAGCTGATCCAACACTTGTTTCTCTGGGCAATCAGATAACCTACCTTTTAGTAAGTGTGGATTTCTCACAGTGCTGTTTGATAGTGTCTCTGTGTTCCTTTAGTTAACTATTTTAGGTATAGATAAAGAGTACAAATAAATGTAGCACTAGGTGAAAAATAATCTTTCTTTGAGACTATGAGTGTATGTCATAAGCATAAATATGATAATTCACCTATAGATTTTTATATTTGTTTTATATTCATTATTCACAAAGTCTCTTTTGCAATAGATTCTGGGTATTGTCATGTTGGTAATATTTATGCAGGCTGCAGCTGGGCCACTGTGGTATTCATTCCCATCAGATCTTGGAACCTGAGAAGGGTCGGGCCTGGTTAGTACTTGGATGTGAGACCACCTGGGAACTACCAGGCACTATAGGCTTGGGAAAAGGCCCTGGAAACCCATTCCCCCTCACACACACACACACACACACACACACACACACACACACACACACACACAAAATCTAGCATTGAAAACCCTATGAATAGCACAGAAGCAGTAACAATACTGTTACATATTATTGTACATAGGGTCACTATGAGTCGGATACCGACTCAATGGGACCTAACAACAACAACAACGTTTATACAAGAAGAGGGAACAAACCCAAAAACAATGAAACCAGTGATTGTGACACAGGTAGGAATTAAACTACTATCAGATGACACATTGTATAAGCTTTGTGTAATCTTACATCTTGTGTCAGGACATGAATTTTGGAAATGTTGGCATTAAGTCAGGTGCTGTGGTACACACCTGTAATCCCAGCTTCTTGGGAAGCTGAGATAGGAGTTTCACAAGTTTAAAGCCAGAGATAGCCTGTGAAATTTAGTAAGACCCTGTCTCAAAATAAAAAGATTTTAAAAAGGAGCTGGGGTGGAGGTCAGTGGTAGAGCTCTTGCCTAGCATGCGTAAGGTCTCCTGGGTTCAACTTCCAGTACTAAAAAAAGAAAATTAAAAAGAAAAGAAAAGAGTGAACAGACAAGAAAATGTCAGCATTAGCTGAGGAAACCTCATATCTGTCAATCTCTGGTTAATTACCACTGTTTGGTAAAGATTGGAAACCTGAGTTTAGCAACTGATAATGGAATCGTTTGGTTAATGTTAACATGACACAGATATTGCCTGGAAATAAGTCTTTTCCCTGTCCCTATCTTGAACCCAGTTGGGTCCCTTTCATTTTTCCGGGCTTCTTAGCTATATCTGCAATATCTAGATACCTTGATTAGCTAATCAGATATGTTAACCAAGTACCTTGGTATGAGGACAATGACAAGGAGACCCTAATCTCAAGGCACACAATATCATTTTCCTTTCTCGATATACTACATGCAAGTGCTGTTAGGAGATGAAATTGGCTGGGATTTGGCTCAGTGGGTAGAGCGCTGTGCTGCAGTCTCTGAGGTCCCGAGTTCAATTCCCAGCACTGCAAAAATGGGAGAAGGGCCTGGCAATCCACTCCCAAGGCAATCCCGAAACAGTCAGCCATTGAAAACCCTATGAGGGTCGCTATGAGTCAGATACTGACTCGACGGCACCTAACAACAACAACAACAATTAATTTTTGGAAGGAATATCAAAAGTGTTGAAGAATTTTTCAATATAACCAACAGAAAACCTTTGTGTTTTTCCAGCTTTAATTTTTATGATCATTCATTATCTCAGCTTTTTCCACTTTGTAAGATTGTTGGGATCAGTGAGTGAGGATCTGGGTGGGCTTGTGTGTTTTATGGATGTTACTTATCTTCAAAAGGCAAATGTTCAAATGAAGGGAAATAGACAACAGTTTATAGTGAATATAACATTACTTTTGTATTGCTGCCAACTCTTTGGCAGAATTTTGTATCTGTTGTTCAGGAAAAATTCTGGAAAATACCATATATAAATGAAATCCTACAACTCAAATCTGGATAATAATAAACATATCTGCTGATCACTCAAAATCAGATGAAATATTGTTACTTATGAAGAGTAAATGTTTTTGACATTAAAATATTTAATATTATTAATTATTCCTTATGTAGGATTTCCATTAATCTTGATTATACCAATTCAGGGTATGAGCTTTGTCTTTGTGTATGAAGCAAGTTTGTTAGGGAAGTGATCAATTAAATTTGTTTACTACCATTCAGCAAACTAGCTGTTTTCATACATTTCAGAAACAACAATATACAAATAATTGATATTTGAATTATATATAAGTCAATATGTTCTTAACTTCTTTAGTTTACCAGGTTAACTTCAAACTCAACAGGTTTATACTAAAATCCTCAATTTCTAGAATAACCCAGACTTTTATTGTGCTATAACTATTCCCTTCATCATCCTGGAACCTTGAAGTCTTCCTTAGTGACTCTTCTTCTGTTATCCATATTCATTTTGTAACAATATCCAGAAATTCTGCAATCCTCTTTTGCTTTTCAACTATCTTTTTAGCTTCATTTCTCCTCCATCTTGGAGGAGAAATCAAAGCACCTCCATCTTAGACTTCTGCTAATCCTTTGGACTTATTTGTCATCTCTCCACCTATCATTTTTCTTTCTCCGATCCATCCTATGCATCAGTGTAGTTCCATCTTTCAGTATCTATAAATCACATAATGAATATCCAGCATATAGACAAACCAGTTTTAGGTGAAATTTAAAAACATTTAATATAACTTTTTAAAGAACAGTGAACTATTAAAAAATTAATGCTATAGCAGTTTTAAAAGTCAGAGAATAAAAATTATATTAATGAAGGGAGAAGGGAATGTTTCCATCCTTTTACCAGATATCTGTATCCATCTCTGAGAAGGTCAGTTTAAACAATAGATTCCATATGGAGTCTGTTTCTTCATTTACTTTTTATTTCTACCAAGTTAGAAAGACCTAACTCATAAATTACTAGGCAGAGTAAAAAATGTTTGGTTGTCTGTCAACTAGATCTGTTTTTTATTTGATTATACAAGGTCCAGAAATTGGGGAGAGAATTTCCAGTGATAGATGTCTATCTAATGTCTAGGAATTCATTAGAATGAGGGCATGCCCTTTTCAAACGCAACTGGAATGTTGACTGTTTTAACACAGAAGACCACTAGTAAGTAGGTTTCTAATGAATTCTTGGATGGATTTGTCTTTGATAATTGTTGCTTCATGTTCAGTTTTGGCATTTAGATGTGTTAAATATGTCCATTAACCACTGATTTCTATCCTTAGTAAGTTTAAAATATATTTAATAAGAAAGAAACTCTTGCCAATTAGCCTATTCATATAAAAATTTAGCCTTTTTGGGAATTTTTCTTCTCTTTTCCAAACTATTGGAAATTATGTTTGTTGTTTGTAAAGTAATAACTTTATGCCCTTCCAGATATTGAATATGGCACCAATGCAAACCATTGAAAGCTAAATGGGTAGTTTTCACTAAGTTTTCTTTTATTTCCATTTTATATCCATTATTTTAAAAATTTATGTGAGGGTCTTTACTCTTAACAGCTGGAATTCTTGGGTATGAACAAACAAACAAAACACCAGAGTCTTGGATTCTGTACCCATTTTCTTACATAGCATGCTGAAAATACTTGGCTGTAATCTAATCACATTCATTGTTGTTGTATTGTTAGGTACTGTCAAATCAGGTCCACAAAACACTGCCCAACATAGTGCCAGGCACACAATCTTGTTTTTTTTTTTTTTTTAATATTTAAGCCCATTGTTGCAGTCACTGTGTCAATCCATCTAGTCGAAGATCTTCCTATTTTTTCACTGACCCACCACTCTCCCACACATGATGTCTTTCTCCAGGGACTGATTCCTCCTGACATGTCTGAAATACATAAGACAGCTTAGCCTTACTTCTGAGGAGCACTCTGGTTGCATTTCTTCTGGAATGGATCTATTGGCTTTTTGGGCGTTCCATGGTATATTCAGTATTCATCTTTAGTACCATAATTGAAAAGCATCATTTCTTCTCCTGTCTCCCTTACTCACTGTCCAGCTTTCACAAACATATGATGCAACTGAAAATACTATAGCATGAGTCAGGTGCACCTTTTTCTTCAATGTGACATCTTTTTAATACTTTAAAGAGGTCTTTTGTGACACCTTTTCCTAATCATTCATAGCCATACTTATTTCCTTCAAAACTCAGTCCAAGTTCAGGAGGCATGTTTACAATGTCAACTATGAATAAAACAGTATTATATCCTGAGGTACAATTTCTGGCATTCATGTGTTAGTTGTTGTTAGGCGCCGTCGAGTTGGTATCTGGCTCATAGCGACCCTCATAAGGTTTTCAATGGCAGACTGTTTTGGGATTGCCTTGGGAGTGGATTGCCAGGTCCTTCTCCCATTTTTGCGGTGCTGGGAATCGAACTCGGGACCTCAGAGACTGCAGAGCAGCGCCCTACCAACTGAGCTAAATCTCAGCCCGGCATTCATGTAGTGATTTTGCTGCACACATTGAAGACATTCAAGTCAGTATTTGTCTCAGTGCATTTTTGTCTACACCAAGGATTACAAAATTGTTATTAACAAGTAAGGTATTTTTGCCATTAGATTTTATTGATGAAACAAATTATTGTTGATTGTTTCTCCTCTCTCCCCATATGATCTGCTTTATACTATGAACATCTATGATTTTTTTCTAACTCTGGAGAAAAATATACACTTGTTGTTGTTGTTGTTAGGTGCCGTCGAGTCGGTATCCGACTCATAGCGATCCTCTGTACAACAGGGGAAACACTATTGTCAGTGCTTCTCTAGTGTTCATAAGGTTTTCAATGGCAGATTGATTTTTGGGAGGGGGTTGCCAGGTCCTTCTCCCAAGCCTACAGCTTCTGGTGTTCCCAGGCGGTCTCCCATCCAGGTACTAACCAGGCCCGACCCTGCTTAGCTTCCGAGATCTGACGGGATCGGATGCCGCAGGGCTACCGCTGCAGGCTCATAGGGTTTTCAATGGCAGCTTGCTTTGGGATTGCCTTGGGAGTGGATTGCCAGGTCCTTCTCCCATTTTTGTGGTGCTGGGAATTGAACTCGGGACCTCAGAGACTGCAGTGCAGCGCTCTAGTAAAAACATAAATAGTAAATGCTCTTTCATATTTTATTCCACTGACATTATGCATCTTTTAACAGCTTCATTTCATAAAAGATTTTATGACTATTTTGCTTTTCTCCATAATTATACTGATATTGAACTGTTTTGTGACATTGGATGACTTCTCTTTAGTTTTTCTCTCTCCTCTGCCTTTAGTGGGAAAACTAACCAATATCTTTCTTAAAAGTGTTTGTTTTTCACTGGTATGGGAAATTTACCTGAATCTCACCATGAAAATTACAGTACAGCTTTAGTGTATTCATGCCATTATTTGACAGATTTTTATTTTTTTGCAACAGGCAACATACAGAGGACAAGGGGGGAAAGATGGCCTTGTGAGCAAATTCAACTTTGAGATTTGCCTTGCTCTACTGCTTCCTGTTTGCTTTTCTTACTATTACTTCCTGTTTGTTCTACTTCTTGTTTGCTCTTCTACTTCTTTTTGGTCTTTATGCTGCTCATTAAAATCATCACATGGTTGACACTTTTGTTCCCACATGCAGATTCACAATGTATTTTCTCTCTGAAAAATTCCTTGCTGTTCACATTTGCAACTTTGTTGTTGTTGTTAGGTGCCATAGAGTCGGTATCCGACTCATAGGGACCCTACGTAGAACAGGCGAAACACTATTATCAGTGCTTCTCTGCTGTGCATAGGGTTTGCAATGGCAGATTGATATTTAGGAGTGGGTTGCTGGGTCCGTCTCCCAAGCCTACAGCACCTGGTGTTTCCAGACAGTCTCCCACCCAAGTACTAACCAGGCCCGACCCTGCTTAGCTTCCAAGATCTGATGGGATCAGATGTCACAGGGCTAAGGCTGCTTTACAACTTTATGCTGAATGATTTATAACTTACAGTACTATTTTCATGTTTGACTACTTTTATGTATATGTATATGGATTATGTATATGTATATGGATTAATTTTGTATCATTAATTCATTTTAAACACAACTAAACAGTTTAATGGAAAAAATTTAAAGTTATCCAATATAAATATTAATAAGCAAATTGCATGATAATTAAGGAGCAGAAATGGAAATCATCTTGTTCTCCAGATATTGCCTGAGATAATCAATCAACACAGTCCATGTATGTGAGATGTTTAAAAATGTAAGACTTATTAAAAACATGATAAAATGTTACAAGAATTACAATTAATCTTATAGTTAAACTTCCAAGATGCTAGATTATCAGCAACCACTAATTTTGTCCATTGGCCTGTATTATTTTGTCAGGTTACTGTCCTTGAAATAAAAACCAAAAAACAAACAAACAAACAGAAAAAACAACAAAACTTTCAGTGGCTTGGAGAGCCTATGTGATAAAGTCAGAGGTCCTTCGCTTGACATCCAAGATCTTCTCAAGTGGAGTCATCTTACCTCCTCTGATTTCTGTCTAATATCTATAGATCCACTCATGTCTCACAGTCAGGCTGTGCGCCAAAAGGTGGTTACTTTCTTGGCTGATTGAGGAAGTTCCCAATCTCTCCTTTCTCTTCTTTTCCCATGCCTCAGGACTTGTTTGCACAACTGGACCAGGGATCTTTGCTTCATTTATTCTCTAAAGATCAGCAAGTTCTTACTGGTGAATTGAAGCAAGATAATTTTCAAACAATATTTTCTAATCATGTCACCATTATTCATTCTCTGAACCATTTTCTCTAAAAAGTTTTTAGTAATTATTTCTCCAAATACATTGTTTGCTTTCTCCTTTCAACTTATCTTTACCTCAATCTATTCATCAGAAACACTCTCTGTCTTGTCTGCCTATTAAAATACTGTGGCTCTCACTTCCGGCCTCACCTTCTATATAAAAATTCTTGGCTGAGCTGCCCTCTTGTTCTCCATAATCCAAACTGAAACTAATTTTGTTACAATTATTTAGGAAATTGTCTTCTTTGTGAGTTTTCATTGTGTTGTCTGAAAATTATACTTAAACTATATAATGTTCTTCCATTTCAAGGATTATCTTTTCCCCCAAACTAGATAAGAAGAAACTTGAAGACAAATTCTAGCTTATACATCTATGCATATATCCCAGGGCTCTAGCACTCTGTGAGTAATTGACAAATATTGTAAAACTGTTCCCCAAGATTTTCCCACACTTATATAAAATAGATGCAAAAATTTAATTTAACAGTAATAAGATATCTGTTCAATAAGGCATTCGACCCAATACATTTCATTATCTATTTATACCCTCTTCATTGCCTGGTTTGAATCAATGACATCTTAATTTGTACAATTAATAAATTCTACAGTAATGTGTCTCTATGTGTCAGATCTTCTATATATTTTGCAAGTATCATCTTATTTAACTTTTAAGACAACCCTCTGAAATAGGTGCTGTTGCTATCCTTATTGTACATGTGGGGAAACTGATTTACTGAGAGGTAGCATAGCCAAGGCTGCAGAGTTTGTCAATAAAGGGATCAGGGTTTAAACCTACATTTTAAACCACCATGTTCTGGAAATTTAGGCAATAGCTTTTTCTAGAACTAAACTGCTCTCTTATTACTATTACAATAGCTCTATAGGCTAGGTATGAAATCATTTTGAAAAAAAATCCAGCTATCTGTATTTTAGTAAAAACAAATCAAGTTACATTTTAAGTAGTCATTTTATTAGAGCTTCTTTAATGGAATTCAAATCCTACAGAATAATCTAATCTGAGTCCTATGAGACTTACCCTTCTAACAACCATTTTGCCATGGGTATTTCTACTGTTTCTGTGCTATAGTGCCCAAAGTCCTATATAACAGTGTAAAACCTCTTAAAGCTGTCAATCTAAAACAGGGTACATTTGGCAGACTCCCCAATGGCCTTCCAAACTGGTGGTCCAAAGGAACCATCCTATGACTAGCTCTTCTCACTGGACACATATTTATTTGGTGTCTTTTAATGTGGGCATAAACTGGACTGAATTTCCCTGAATAATTAATGAAATGGTTCTGCCTCTTTTACTAATTAGCATTAAGTATTATTTACAAATTCTCTTGACTCAGTCACCCCTCACCCTCAGTTCAGTCTTTCTGGGCTTCACCTTTAGCCCTGTAACTCAGCATCCTTTACCAGGCTGCCAATCACACTGCCCAAAATTCATTCATATTCTTTCTTCCTCTCTCTCTCTCTCTCTCTCTCTCTCTCTCTCTCTCTCTCTCTCTCACCTGCTGACTCCTTTCCTCCCTTCCTCTCTCTCCTTCTCTCCCACCTTCCCCCCTCCTTGTCTCTTTACCTTTCTGAAATTTAGGTTTCTTTGAATTTTTAAACAGAGCCACATACCTTTTAAAAATATCATTCTCTTTCTGAATATGGTTCTTGCTAAAGTTTCCCAATGACTAAAGGAAAATTGCAGTTTGGTTTAGAAAATGCTTTCATCCTTATCCACTGGCTATAATAAGGCAACCAAAGTAAAGTGTGGAATTCGGTATTACCGCAGTATTGTTGTTGCTGTTGTTAGGTGCCTTGGAGTCGGTATCCGACTCATAGCGACCCACCTAGGGTTTTCAATGGCTGACTGTTTCAGGATTGCCTTGGGAGTGGATTGCCATGTCCTTCTCCCATTTTTGTGGTGCTGGGAATTGAACTTGGAGCCTCAGAGACTGCAGCGCAGCACTCTACCCACTGAGCTAAATCCCAGTATTAGAGTAGTGTAACAAACAAAGGCAACTAATTTCATTACCAATAATATTCTTAGATTCTTCTAAAATTATCATAAAAATTTAGTTCAAGATTAAGCAATTACTTCCAGTCAGTCTTCTTGGAAGTTGAAAACAAATGAAGTTCCTTGTTTCTTATGGTATTTTATAGATTTTGGTACGACAGTAATATTATTAACAGTAACATATTGCTACTACCTCTGATATATATATATATGTATATATATATATATATATATATATATATATATATATATATATATCTCATAATGTTTTACTTAGTTTTTAGATGAGAGAAAATGGTGGGTAGCCATTTATATCGAGTCCACATTTGAATGAGATGATGTTCTATCTAAGGAGCAATTAAGGAATGACTGAAAATGGATTATTAAATATTTAAGTGGGAGAAGGGCCTGGCAATCCACTCCCAAGGCAATCCTGAAGCACTCAGCCATTGAAAACCCTATGAGGGTCACTATGAGTCAGATATGGACTCGACGGCACCTAACAACAACAACAACAAATATTTAAGTGTATGAGAAAAATGTTTCTTCTATCCATTAACTTCCTTCAAAACAGCCTTATATAAGGTGGAAAGCTGGAGCAAGTGCCCTAGAAGTGCAAGTCCTGTTTACAGTGAAAGGCTAACCCAGAAGACATTTATGTCTTTGTTTAGAAATCTGTGCAGTGAACTATATTTTTGCATTTTGGGTATACAAGAAAGAAAAACCTAGCATGCCTATCGGATGACCTAGCATTATAGAAATTTAAAATTTTTCTTTGTGATTCATACCTTGAAGTGCTACCAGTAAAATAGTTTATTCTTTTATTTGGCTTTTCTTATATTTCTAACCTCACATCCATTCTGTGGCTTCATTGTTAGGTTAATATGCTGCCCAGGCTCCTTGAAATTTAAATAAAAACAGTATGCTTTACTGCTTTCATGGAGCTCACAGCCTTGTGAGGCATTTTGATAATAATCAATTAATCTCATAATGTGTGTAATTCTAAATAAGAGTTTATAGAAAAGAAATACATGGTGACTGTAGAGCCTAGATAAAGGAATATTATTCAGTTAGCAGGTATATACGTACTGGGCAAAGGGGCTGATTTAAATAATATATGTTGTTGTTGTTAGGTGCTGTCAAGTCAAGTCCAACCCATAACAACCCTCATAAGGTTTTCAATGACTGATTGCTTTGGGATTGCTTTGGGAGTGGTTAGCCATATCCTTCTCTTGTAAATAATATGTAGGAATTATCTAGTCAAAGTGGTTGGTATGGTGAGTGAAGAAAGGTCTCCTGTGAAGATGGAGAAGATGCATAAGTATGTCCCATGATGAATCACAGAAATTTTGAGAAAAGGAAGCTGTGGTCAAAGCTCAAGGACACTGGGAGAAGGAAATTCAGTAAGTTCATGATGTAAATGCTGGCAGGACCGTGTGGAACCTGTTAGCTCTGATTAGGATTCTGTCTATGTCTTTAGAGCTATGGAAACTCAAGGAAGAATCTTGGCAAATGCATAACATGATCAAATTTAAAGCTACAGTGTAGGGAACAGGTTGGAGAATGGTAAACTATGAGAGGACTGTTCGAAAGGTACCTCTGCAAAGAAAAGTCTGAAATTTAGATTAAGTGATGGAGAGAAATGGATGTGGAACCCACATATACTAGTAATTAGAAAAGTGGAGACAGGTAGAATACAACTCATGAGTGTAGAACAAAAAGTGCTGAGAAGCATTTTTCAATGCATTTAAAGAATTGAGACTCTCTTGAAATATCTGGAGTGAAGTTCTTTTGTTGCAAGTGATGCCACTCGAGTGGCAGGTTGGGGCCAGCTTATGACAGTCCTTCTGTATGATGCTGATGGCCAAGAGGAATACTGGAAGGACTGTGAACAGGCATAATAATTAGATGTGGAGTCCAGGGAAGTCTCTCAGGTATGAAGGATGACATTTGTGGGTGAGACATGAGACAGCAAGAGAGAAGGGAATCAAAACTAAGGTCATGGCTATGGGAAAGGAGAAGAGGTAGAGGTCCAATTTGTATGAAAGTAAAATGGTCAGTCTTTGGTTATGATTATACAGGGAATGTGAGAGCTGCCCAGGATGAATCTCTGCTTCTGGCTGGCACAAGCAGGCAGTTGGTAGCGTCCTTTCATCCATATGGACCCTACAGTGGAAGGAGGAAGAGTTTGGGAAGAAGGTGCTGAGTTTAGATTTGTTTAAACTTCCTTTCTCAGTATTCTATCTCATACACAAGGTGTGAGCAAAACACATGATGAATGTTTAAAGAGAAAATTATTACAGTAAAAGACACATGGTCATTAATCCTCCTCAAAATACTCTCCCTGGCTTCAAACACACTTATCCTGCCATTCTTGCTACTTTCTGAAGCAGTTCTTGAAGTTCTATTCATGAGTGATAAATTTTTAAAATTTAAACATTCAGTATATTTTTTATCACATCTTGTATGTATTTTTCTATTTCTCCACCTGAAATCCATGGTGTATTGTTTTCTTTACTTGTTTGATTGACCTGATAAAAAAGGACCTATTCAACTCTTGTACCATGTCTCTTATCAATTGAGAAATTCCTATTTTTTCACCTAAGACTTTTAATTATCTATCTTTGAGCTCCCAGAGGCCATTGGGCATATATGCCTAGTTAGTAAGTGTTAATAATAGAAATTATTGTACAGGGTATGGCAAAATGGAAATTTATTTCTACCAAATAATCAGTGCCAGTTTCAACCTGGCAGAAGTATTTGAAGAATAGAGAAAGGAGTCTTTTTCCTCCCTTAGGAGAGCTCTGTGCCTTTCTCTTCCTCTTGCAATGACTCACTCAAGGTTGGCACACAGTACCTTCAATCAATTAATGTGAATAATATTGTATAATTTTAAGCCTAAAATGGACCGTAGAGGGTATTATTCTCCTGGATAAAGTCTGCCAAATATTTTCTCTTAATGATATCATCATATATATTAGACCCCCTGAGACTTTTCAAAATATTGAGTCAATAATTTAAACACCTTCAGAGATCTACATATCACTTTTCTCACCTATGTTTCAGTCATTTCAGAAAGTCTTCAAAAGTGTTTTGATTTCACACTGCTTCTATAACATACCTAACTAGTAACATCGTGTGTTATCCATGGAACTCACTTCCTGGTTGGAACTCCAGACACTATTAACTCCTGAAATTTTTATCATAGAATTATTTTTTACCACACTGAGCCTTATTTTCCTCATCTATAGTTCAGTTTCTATAAGTGTTTAATTAAAAATAAAATTCAGAATATGTTCTATCACCATAGATCACTAAATAATCTACCCTATAAACATTCATAAAGCATCTCCTACATGCTAGGTTTTATACCTGCTGACAATAGTGAGTATTAAGTAATCCTTTCCCGCTTGAACTAATGAGAGAAATAGGACTGCAGGCAATGTTCTAGTAGGGTCAGACCTACTAGGGCAACAATCCATTCAAGGTTCCAAGAGAGAACACAAGAGAAAATCCTAAACCAGCCAGGCAGGGTCAGAGAAGAACATCAAGTTGGTAGGCCCAAACTGAATCTTGATTTTCAAGATCAAAGTGAAATTGTCATTGCAAAAAGAAGAAGCAATAACTTTTGTAGAAGACCAAAGTGAAAAGAGCAAAAAACATGATAAAGCAACTGCTGCTAAAGTTATGATGTAGTTGCTCTGTAGTTTGAGAGGACAGAGATGTGAGCAGAGGGCATATCTCCAGGGTTTTCTATTCAAATTAGAGTCTGCACTTGTCAGGTAGCTTTAAATCCTTATGTCTAAAATCCTTCAAATAGAAAACCCAAAAAGACATGAGGGATATCCTCTTCTGTTCTCAAAATAATAAAACTGTATTCCTGAAGGGAATGTTTTTTACTTAAAAGAAATGTGATAAAATAGAAGCTACAAAATTCTAAAAGATGTGGTTCTTCTTAAATTATGAACAGTACAAAAGTCATAAAATTATTGTCATGATAAAAGCTTAAACAGAGTGCATTTTCTTGGTGCACCCATCTTAGAGAACAGCTCAAATTACACCTGATTCTCCGTCTTAATTATTGTGATTTCCTTTCTTAAGATCTACTTAGTAAACCTCCATTCAAGTTCCAAAATGCTGGGGAGTCCTTCAAAGTAGACAGGTGGTGACCCTAAGATATGTGGAACATATCCTGAAAGCCGAAGTGTAATAGTGAAAGTATATTGAATTAATATGCAGCTTTGACCAGAAATGAGGAACTGAGAAGTTCAAAGGTCATATTTTCTGTGTCTGGACATCCCAAAGCATGCTGGTGTTGGGTCTTCTGGTTGAGAGTTGTGTGACTCCTGTGCCCTGCAATGCCACCACCTACTGGAAACCCCTAACCTTTGCTTTTATAGCTTTCCCAGCCAAGAGGATGATTGGAAAAAGGCAAATCATGATTGATAAGTTTGTCCTCAGCAGCAGACCAGTGAATGGTCTTTCTGCTTTTGGTGCACTGCCTCTGTGTACTTTTGGTCACAAAGCATGAAGGGAATTGCTGTTGTAAGCACATAATATATTTATTTAAAGAATTTTGAGGTTTTTTTTCAGCTCTCATGAACTGTTCAGCAGTAAAATTAAAGCATTAAAAAGCATTTACATTAGGGAGTTGTTTTTGAAATGAAAGAATAACTTTTTTTAAAATCCTGTCTATGATTGCATATTCCCAGGGTAGAGGGGCAGTGAGTTGCCTGTCCCAGCCAGACTTTGCAAGATGAAGTAACTCAATTTTTTTTAAATAAAAGATGATCTCAAGTGCTCTAGAGAAAAGAACTAAGCTATTACTAATATTCATGTATTAGCAGCTATAAAAGGGAATTGTTAGATTTGTGATCTTTCTTTAGACAAGAAAAAGAGAATGACTTGGAGGGATGGTAACAAGAAAAGGAAGAGGAAGGAGAGAAAGAAAAGGTAAGATTACTAAGTAAGAAAGGTTGGTTCTAGACCAAGCATGTCAGAGCTTACATCTATCTTTTGTATATCTTGTACTTTTCCTTAAAGCAAAGGAGTCACAAAAATTTAGACTATCCTATTCAAAATGAGCAAGCATTTGTAGAAAGAACCAATAACTGTTTCAGTTGAGTATACCTAGAACATCTGAAGATTAATGCAAAGAACACATTTCATGGTCACTAACATGTGGCAATCCACTCCCAAAGCAATCCTGAAACAATCAGCGATTGAAAACCGGAGGAGGGTCACTATGAGTTGGATGTGATTCGCTGGCACCTAACAAGAGCAACAACAGAAAATTGTGGCTTGATGTATGACATTAATATTAATATTATTAAGTAATAGTATTGCCTGCAGCTGTAGCCCTGTGGCATCCGATCCCATCAGATCTCGGAAGCTAAGCAGGGTCGGGCCTGGTTAGTACCTGGATAGGAGACCGCCAGGGAACACCAGAAGCTGTAGGCTTGGGAGAAGGACCTGGCAACCCCCTCCCAAAAATCAATCTGCCATTGAAAACCCTATGAACAGCAGAGAAGCACTGACAATAGTGTTTCCCCTGTTGTACAGAGGGTCGCTATGAGTTGGATACCGACTCTATGGCACCTAACAACAACAACAACAAGTAATAGTATTACTAAGTAATAGTAATATTAATATCACCAAGAGCACTAGATATAGATAAATAGAAACTGCTTTTTCCACATCTTCTTTCACCTTCAAGTGACTTTGATTTTCTTTTTATCATTAGCTACTCAGATTAGAATTTATGACATTAGAGAATGTTTCCTACCTGAAAAGAAAACAATAGCATCATGATGCTTAATGATTTAAGGTGCTGGAAATAATTATAACAACACAAATAATACCAAAGAATTGTATTAATATAGATGGGCTAGAAAATCCATGTAATTGTACTGACAATATAAAAAGAAAGTTCACTACAGGAAAAGTTTCATTCATAAACATAATTGGAACCCAAGGATATATAGAAAAATATTACTATTAAAAGACAAGCAAATGAAAGAGAAGTCTTTGGTGGGGTTGGGATGAGGGGAGGAAGTGCACAAGAGGGTAAGGGGGAACTTATCTGTGTAATGCACAACAAAATGCATATGTGGAAATGTCACAATGAAAAGCATGTCAGAATTAATCACATTAAGGTGTACATTAAAAATTTCCAATAAAAATAATTTCAGGTACTATATAATAGTATCTAGTTGGTTCTGTGTATACTTATACCACATGAAAAAAATCCAGTTTATTGTTTGTCTTGAAAAAATTCTGTTTTCTGGAGAGATTACATTTCCAAATATATTTAGATGGTTGAAATATTCATGTTGTCCATTGTTGGGGGGCTGCACTTATATTCCATTTCTTTGCAGAGTTATTGATGATGTATCCTTGTTCTGTAATATGGTATTTAGCAAACCATTGCTTCCTAATTTGAACTCTTCATTGTAACCTTCAGAGGAAATGGCTGCTCTATAATACCACTGCATCAACTCTTTCAGCAAATTATACTCTTAGATATCCATTTATAACTTACCCTCTAAGTGATCTCAGGCAAATCATTTGATGTCTTCATTTTACTTCTATGAAATTTTCTGTAGCAATTGCTGTCCTTGCTTGTCTCATAGGACTGCAGTGTGGGACAGCTTCTGTGAAGTTCATTTAATCTCTCATGAGTGGATTCCCCATGTAACTAAGAGGGAATTTTAGAAGATTTCTCAGATAAGCAGGGGAGGGGGATTGTGACTGCCTCAAGTATATCAGTAAGACATCATTGGCTTGTGAAAAATACCAGAAGTGCAAGAAGTGGGCAGATAAAGAGCATACGAAGTAGAAGAAGCACTTGCTTATTTTGAGCATCAATGTATACAGTGTTCTCTGCAAAGTACTTTTCATGCATTGGCTCATGTAGACTTTGAAATGACTGAAGGCTGAATGCTATTAGAGGCCATAGATTTCAAATAACTTGCCTAAAACACTTTGTATGATCTGTAAATAATAGAATTTAAAACAAGTCTGACTGGCTCCTAAACTTCACACTTTTTCCACCAAATTATTAGAGACTATGGAACATGGAATATTTCTTCATTACACAGATTAAAACATCTTTTGTACTTAGTTTTCTTCTCAAATAAATTCTAAATAAGTACAAGAGAACTAAGTATGTGATTTTCTGTGAACTGGCTAGCAATTGCTATCATTTTGCAATCTACAAACAGAATGGTTAAGGTAAGCCAGAGGTCAGATGAAAACTTGATATCCATTCTACTGTGGGAGAAGAATACAGTCTCTATTTCCTATGCACCCCTGTTATGTTGAGTCTAGATCTGAGATACCATAATATTTTCAACTTGAGGTACGGTTTACTAAATTAAAAGAAACATATATAAACTTATTGGCTTTTAAGCTCAAAAAGAAAGAAGTCATACATGGAGCAATTCAATTAGAGTGCTATAATCTGACTCTTTATTGTATTTTAGTTGCAGTAGAGTTCAAAATAAATCTTGCAATTAAAATATACTAGGATAAAATTATATCATAGAATTTGCTGGTAAGACAGGAATTAGGTTATTCCAACATAAACATTTTAAACAATACCACTGCAGGTTAGGGAGAAGGACCTGGCAATCCACTCCCAAAACAATGTGCAACTGAAAACCCAATGAATAGCAGAGAAGCACTGACAATAGTGCCAGATGTGGTGTTGGGGAGTGTTTTGTTCTGTTGTTCATACCGTCTCTATGAATCAGACTGGACTTGAGGACACCTAACAACAACAACAACATGTCCGTCTTAGCTAAGTAATACTCATACCAAAAACTCATAGAATTCTAGACCTCCACCTCTAAGTATTCACCTTAGTTTTAGGAATAAGAAACCAAGGCATCAGGAAATAAAGTAATTAATTCAAGGCTATTCTGTAGTTTTAGAAAAACATATATATTTTGAGCTAAGACAAAAATACCAACAGATCTGTCCTAGAAAAAGTGCAGCCAGAGTGCTCCTTGGAAGCAAGAATGGCCAGACTGCATCCTACATATTTTGGATATGTGGTCAGGGGAGACCAATCCCTGGAGAAAGACATCATGTTTGGGAGAGTGGCAGGTCAACAATGAAAAGGAGAACCCTCCACCAGATGGATTGACACAGTGTCTGCAGCAATGTGCTTAAACATAAATAAGGTAGTGTGCCTGGCATCAAATTGGGAAGTGTTTCAATGTGCTGTACATAGGGTCATTATGAGTCAGACTCCACTCTTAGGGCACCTAAGTAAACAACAAGGACAGCAATTTTCAATTCAATCCTTGTTCGCCTATACCACACTGCCCCATAGTTTATTAACTGTAATAACTATACTTTCATTGAGGAATCACTTCCAGCCTGTTATCCAGACATTTCTGTGTTAGCTTTCCTTACTGAATAATAGGAATGCTCTCATTTCTGGGAATAAATTATATTAACTGGCATATCTAGTTTACTGGTTTGCATAGACAAGCTGTGCCATAGACAGTTGGGTGAATGGTTGTAAATGGTAGTCGTTTGGGACTTACTTTTCAGAATTTGCCCATAACTGAAGAGGAAAAAGCTCCCTGAGATGCCTCCCACTCCCATGTTCTTCTTTTTGTGGAAAGAACCTGACTCTCAGTTTCTTCTGAACATTCTTCTCAAGCAGTTTCACCTAACAGAGCATAGGTTCTGAAAGAAAGGAAAAAGTCTGAGATCATAACATAGCCAGGGGTGTAAGAAGTCACATACAAGTCTGTATGATGAGAAAGCAGAAAATATGAGGTAGAGAAGATAATGCAGACAGAATAAAAGAGGTAGCATTGATTAGGTACAGCAGCTACTGGGAGGCCAGAAACATTGTAAAGCTTCATGTCACAAAAGTGGAGAAATAATACATTTATGATTTTTAGGAGCTGAGTGAACCTGTGTACTTGAGGTGTCTTCAATGTGGTTTTTTCCAGTTCCACTTCCCAAACACACTTTTACCCTTCCTATAAGGTTCCCGAATTTCCTAGGACACACTCTCCTTACAATAATCTATCACTCCTTTTATTTTTTTAAGATGACTTTTTGTTGCTTACCTAAATAATACATGTGGACAGGAAAAAATTTGATAGGTTTTTAGCAGGGAAGTCACATTCCTAATGCTTGCTTTTTTCTGCATATTAGTCATATGTTCCGTGGTCCTGAGTAGCAGATCCTTTATTTTGAGCCAGTCCAATCTGCATCATCTTTCATACAGCATAAGGCAACAGTGATAGGAATAATCTCTAGAGTAATCTCCAAGTGCCTTTCCAAAGCTGTTCTGCTTCCAGCACTTTCTTTAACCTTATGTATCTGACTCTCTTATGGTCCTCATGGGCCACTCTTGGCAATATTTGGAAGGAGATCTGGAAACTGATTATTTTTAAATGAAAAAAGAAGAATTTTCAGTAGATGGAACAGTAATCTAATTTAAGAGTGCCATTGAAAATCCCTCTTCCACATTGTTCCCTCCAGGCCGCCTGTGACCCCTTTCTCTCTGAAATATTACCATTGGCAATCCTGGTGCTCCATAACACACAATGAAGTGGGCTGAGTGTGAATCCTTTGGAAAGAATGGCTTGTGGTTGGAATTCCTTTCACCTGTTGATATATGCATTGGCCATTCCAGACTCTATGGTTATGAGTATTCTCCTATCTCAAAAGTATTCTACCTACTAAGCAACTTGTCATGAATTACATCAGCATAGTCATCTTGTGAATGAATTGCAAATGTAGTCAGATTAGTGCTGTTGCAAGCTTTGATTTGTTATCCAAATCAGTTTTGTCTAACAAGGGAATGTCCTGATTTGTATAACACTGTGCCTCCAAGGAATTTATGATACCAAATAACATCCTGTTTATTTTCATTGTGCCCTGTGTGGTTTCCTGAAGTCAAACTTTAAAAGTATTGTTTTATAGATGAGAAAATGGGGAGCTGGTTAACTTGTCTTTACTAAAAACACAAGTGATTGGTAGTGAAATTAGTAGAAACTACATCTCCAGAATGCTAAGCTAGGTCATGTTATTTCAACAAACTATTCTGAATTTGAATTGTAACTGAGCTACCCATTGTAGGTTGCATTTGCCAAATAGTTATTATGTACAAGGTCACAGACTGTGCATTTGAAGAGTTTACTACTACTACTACTACTACTACTACTACTACTACTATTACTACTGCTACTACTACTACTATATGGAAAGGAGAAACTTGCAGGTATGATAGGTGGAAATGCCCACACAAGGCTAATACAATTTTTTCAAAGGAAAAATAACACTGGTTGTGCCTCCCTTTTATAGAGCCTGCTAACGTGAGGAGAAAGCAAAAAACTCAAAGTTCATGACACAATGCAGTTCATTCAAAGTTTTCTAAATGTTCAAAGAGGGACAAGAGAGAGATGATTTGCTTCAGAAAGAAAACAGGAGGAATTCAGTTTTTTATTTGATTAAGTTGGATTCTTGAAAGGAAAGGAGTTATCAAAAAATGGAGATTGTGATGACCAAGACATGGGTTGCACTGCCTAAATGACATTTAAGAATAGAAATGTCTGGTATTCAATTTAAAGATGCACATACTGCTGTCATGGAACCAGTTCTTGTACAATACTGAGCTCTAACCATGTGTATCATATCCTAGACAGGAGTGCATGGAGATGACAAGCTGCTTTGATGTTAAAAGGAGAAGTCAAGTGCAGGCACAGAAGGCTGTGGGAGAAGAACTAGTGTTTAAATAATGGAATTTTCCATAAGAAACATACGTGGTCTGATACCTGCCTCCTACTTAATTAGGCTAAAAAGAGTCATCTTTTCAGAAAACATTCTCTATTATTCACTTTGGTTCCACATTTGAGGGCAATGTTGTCACAAAATCATGTATACTTTTACTGATTTTAGTAATGAACAAATGACATTGGGGAAGATAGTACATTTATCACAATTTTGGCAGCTATAAGCCTGAGCTTTGTTATAAAATAGGATTAAAACAGAATGTACAGTGTTGTCAGATATGAAATAATTTTCCCAAAATAAATGAGTGCTGAAGCATTTAAAAATCTCCAAAAACCCAGAGATGCCCTAGTTCTCATCCAATTAATAATAATAACAATAATAATAATAATAATAATAATGAGGATGATGAGGATGATGATGATGGTGATAATGATGATGTTATGATATATTATGCCAAAATTTATTAAAGGAACCGAACATTTGGTCAGCCAAAAAACATTTATTGAGGTTTACTTTCCTAACTGGTATGGGGTAGAAAAGGATTATAAGAGTTAATATCTTCCCTAATGGAGTTTATATTCTCATATGAGGAACAAAAGAAATACATAGTATATTAGGTTGAACCAGTTAGTTAGAAAGTATGTGATATTGACTCCAGTAGGGGGTGATTGTTCTTAGTGTAGGTTATGAAATTAAGATTCCATAAATGCAGAGCTGGCCTGAGAAAGAGTAAAGCTTGAAGCCAAAACAGCAGAGGACAAGAAGCATTGTAAGCAGCCGATTAACGAATATCCCTGCTGTAGCTTGGGCTCCAGGGAGCTTCATTTATAATCGCTGGTTCTGCTTCATTTCATTCTTCCACTCCACGTTGGACTTTTGGACTAAAGATACTGCCTCTAGGCACCTGCCCTATTACTTCTATTAAGTGGTGTAAACACTATTTGCTCACCCGTGCAATTACCTTACTGAAGTGCTCTTTAAAGCTTAATCTGAGGACAGGGCTACTAAATAGCCCACAACCAACACTATTGAATGACTCCACTAAAACAAGACATGATAGTTCGATAATCCAAGTGGATTTAGGGTTCTAATCCAACAAAGGAAAATAGGCAGGAGTACAGAGTTTCTGACTTAGTAGTTCAGTTTTTGCAACATGAGAGTTATGATGTCATGATTCAACTTTGGCAGGGACTAGTTGCCTTCTTAAAGCAAGGTGTATGATGCTCTTTAGAGCTGTTGTTGTTGTTGTTGTTGTCAGGTGCCATTGAGTCAGTATCCAACTCATAGTGACCCGCATAGGGGTTTTCAATGGCTGAGTGCTTCAGGATTGCCTTGGGAGTGGATTGCCAGGCCCTTCTCCCATTTTTGCAGTGCTGGGAATTGAACTTGGGGCCTCAGAGACTGCAGCACAGTGCTCTACCCACTGAGCTAAATCCCAGCCCGGGATCCCCAATCCCTTAGTACTGGTCCATAGCCTATTAGGAACTGGGCTGCTTAGTAGAAGGTGAACAAAGGAAGCTTCATCTGTGTTTGCAGCCACTCCTCATCAGCCTATATCCAAAAACCGTCCTTTACCCTACCCTCCACCCCCATCCATGAAAAATCTGTCTTCCACACAACCAGTTTCTGGTACTAAAAAGGTTAGGGGCCACTGATTTAGAGCACTTTGCAGCACAAGGGGGGAATCTTTGAGGGGAGTTCCAATGTCCATTAAATAAAAGGTGTTCAGAACATAAATTTATAGTATGTGGGTCTGAAGAGTATTCTTGCTTCTTCAAAAGAGAGAGAGGGAAGTAATATATGCAGACTGAATTAAATGGAAGGATACTGGGGCATGAATATCAGGGCAAAACATTAACTTAGGGAAGTGTCACCTGAAATGATATGATAGATTAGAAGACAACTCCCAGTAGTTCACCACAATAAAACTAATTGGTAACACCTCAAATTTCCCTTCTATATTTTCACACAGAACCCTAACTTTGCAGTTGAGGACTTGACTACACTCAGTTCTAAGTGAAAAAATGTGAACCACTGACACCAGACTTTGTTTAGAAGTGGGAAGGCCTCTCAGGAAGAATGCAAATAGAGATACTTGGTTTTTAATTAAAATATCAAATTATTACTAGTTCTAATTTTTTATAATTAAGGATCTTTCTTTTGCCAACAGGACAAAGATCCAGTGTTTCAAGTGTTACATTGATTTAGCTGAACAATTTCTGAGCATCTAAGTGACAGGTTATCTAATAACACCTTTTGTTTTACTAACTTTTATTTCCATATTGTTATATTGCCAGAAAGCAATATACTAGGATTATTTTACTTTATATCCCTATAGAATTTCCTCCCAGAGTTACAATTTAATGTTTTTTCCTCGGATGTTTTATTGAGGTCGATATAAGAAATAACACTGGAAGAACCTCTTCTCCCTCCTACCATTTATTCCACACAGAATTAATCCCTTACATAGAAATATCTACAATGTGATTTATACATCTTGCATTTATAGCACTTAGGAAATAACATTGTAGTAATGTATTATTCTGTTTTAGATAAATCTTCCTCATATCTCCTTCCCATTTTATTTTGTCCTGAGGCCTCTAATAATTCAGAATTTTTCATTAATGAATTTGAGCATTGTTTTTCTCTAAAATGAAGATCATTCTGAAAAGCAAATAACATCAGCTATTTGTTTGTGATGCCTTTGTAGCTGAGTTGGATCTCCTCTGTGCCTATTCAGTTATTTTATAGCCAGATGTTGTCCCTTTGAGAGACTGGCTTTGAGAGTGTTGTCTCGGCATTATTTCCTGAATACTGAGGATTTTAAAGTCCTGAGTTTTGCACTTCAATCTGCTTTATCTCCATGTTTCCAGATCACTTACTTCCCTCTACATCTCTTCTTTGCTAAAGACAAAGATATCCTTTTCTCAGCAATGGGTTTGGTGGGGAAAAAGACTTAGGAAGAGCCAAATATTAATATTATTATTGCCATTATGTAACAATATGTGCCAAATTTACTCTACCTTTTCATTTTACTTACCTTTGTCTTGTCTACTTACAAAATTCCTTCCCTCCACCCCCATGGTCTGCTTATCTACAAAATTGTCCTTCCTTTTCTGTTTCCACAGTCCCTAAACCTCCTTTTCCCTCTTTTAAATGAAACACTGTCATGAAAAATGGTTCTCTTTACTCAGTGCTATGTGCATGTCCAGCTCCTTTTTTGTACTTTCATGGTGCCCATTTCTCCTACTTGTCTTCTTAAGTGTGCATGTCCTTTCTCCATTTGCTGTTACTATATCTGCTTCTATCTTCATTATTTTTTCCTCCACATACTGTTCTTTCTCTCATCTCCTCACTTAACAGGACTTATCTATTTTCTCTTAGAAATCTCTTTATAAAACTCACTTTTCTTTCCCTGTAAAGGCTTTGTACTCACAGGTACAAACACTTGGAGGTGGAGACCACATCTTTTCTGTGTTCTTTCTATTGTCACTCTAATTACATGAAAGTCCCTATCTAGACAACTATGGTAGGAAGAATGGTGAGGACACTGTGGTGGAAACCACATTAGCATGAGTGACTCAGATTAAGTTCAGTTATCAGTTGAAAAGGCATTTAGGGGAGCAAGTGATATCTGACCTACTAAAAAATGCATGTACTTAATTAAAAATCAAAATGAAAAATATGAATCTTTCAGCTTAAGGGTTGGATTGATTCATTGAGTAAGGCATCATTTGCCCACATTTTGTTATTTGGACAATTGTATTAAAAAACTATGAAAGCCATGTATTTGTTTGGGCAAGCTCCTTCACCTCATGCCCCTTGTCCATGAAAGGAGATGTAAGTGCCAAAAGAGTCCTTCTCCTTTATATTACATAAAACAGACCAGGTGGTTATCTCCAATTGCATTTGAAGTGCTACATATTTATTAAGGCAATTTATTATACCTTAACTAGTTTCATCATTAAGTAAAAATTAAAACTCAGAATTTTTCTGTGTTGATAAAATTGATTTCTATTACTTTTGAAAGAATGTAAAAGGAACTATCACAGGGATCCTTCTATCACTTCCCCAAAATAAGTTGTTGTTAGGTGCCCTCAAGTTGGTGTCCAACTCATAGTGGCCCTACGTACAGCAGACAAAACACTGTTGTGCTTCTCTGCTATTCATAAGGCTTTCAATGGCTGATTGTTTTTTGAGAGTGGGTTGCCAGGTCTTTCTCCCAAGTCTACAGCACCTGGTGTTCCCAGGTGGTCTTCCATCCAAGTACTAACCAGGCCCTACCCTGCTTAGCTTCTGAGATCTGATGGTATTAGATGCACAGTGGTATGGACAAAGGCCTTGCCCAAAATAGGTTGAGAAAATATTATACTTTAGATGGCAACTGTCTTTTTACTATGAAGGCATTAATTTCATTTTATTTTTAGTGTTTGCTTGCAAACTACTTTCAAGAGTGTCCTTTAGGTTGTTAGGTTCAAAGGAAAGAATATATTTCCTTTTGATTTAAAATGTCTATGCCACCATTGGGAGACGACCAAGCAAGCCACTCCCAAAAATCAATCTGCCATTGAAAACCCTATGAATAGCAGAGAAGCACTGACAATAGTGTTTCTCCTGTTACACACAGGGTCACTATGAGTTGGATACCTACTCAATGGCACCTAACAATGATAATAACAATGCCACCATTAGATCTTAATAGTAGAACTAATAGCAGGATTGCCTGGTACAAACTTACACTGTCCCTCTTTCAGCTAGGCAATAGAGTGCAAATGTTCCTCACTGCTTTTGAAGATGAAATAGCAATAACACTTCACATTTTATAAAACATTATGTTTCACAAAGCTCTTCCACATTCATTACCTCATTTAATCCTCAAAAACAATGCCGTAAGCTAGGTATTATTTTCCACATTTAAATGTGAGGAAATTGATGCTCAAGGAAGTAATGATTTGTCTGATGACACAAAGTTAGTTTTAAAGCCAAGGTTTAGATCCATTTCTTCTTACTTTCACTCCAGGGCCCTTTCCACATCATTAAACTGTCTCCTTCTACTGTGCTTTGTTCTTACCTGCTGAACTAACTAGCTAGTGTAGTCAACATGCTACTTTCAAATAGTGAATGCTTACTGAGGACCTACTCTGTGCCAGAGCCAGTTTTAAGCACTTAACTAATTCAATCCTTGCAACACATATAAAGTAGGTAATATTTTCTCCATTTTACAAACAAATAAGCAGAACTAAAGTAAACTTGCTCGGGCTCTCATAGCCAATAAATGGAATAAGTAGATCTCAAGTCTAGATAGTATGCCTCCAGAAACTGTTCATTCAGCCACCTCTATTGCCTTGTAAGTTACTGAAACCCTTACAGATTTTTTTTATTGAAAAATTTTAATGTACACCTTAATGTGATTCATTCTGACATGCTTTTCATTGTGACATTTCCATATATGCATTTTGATGTACATTATTCATATAGGTTCCCCCTTACCCTCTTGTATGCTTCCCGCCCTCCTACCCTCCCCATCTAAGTCTTCTCTATCATTTACTTGGTAATATTTTTCTATATGTCCTTGGGTTCCAGTTCTGTTTAAGATAGAAACTTTTCCTGCAGTGAACTTTGTTTTTATCTTGTCAGAACTGTTGAATGCATTTTCTAGACCATTTATATTGACACCATTCTTAGCTTTTTTTCCTTTTATTTTTATCTGACCTTTGAATATCATTTTTCCTTCTTATAATTTTGATTCAGCTCCCACATATGAGTGAGAACATGTGGTGCTTCTCTTTCTGTGCTTGTGTTCATTCACTTAAAATAATTTTCTCTAATTCCATCCATTTTGCTGCAAATGACCTTATTTCATTTTTCTTGATTGCTGAGTAGTATTCCATTGTGTATATGTACCATGTTTTTTTTTTTATCCATTCTTCTGTTGAAGGGTACTTTGGTTGATTCCATATCCTTGCTATTGTGAAAAGTGCTGCATTGAACATGGAGATGCAGGTGTCTCAGTGGTATGATTACCCATCTCCCTTTGGGTAAATTCCCAATAGTGTTATAGGTGGGTCATATGGTAGATCTATTTTCAGCTGTTTAAGATACCTCCATATTGATTTCCACAGTGGTTGGACCTATTTAGAGCTCCACCAATAATGTAAGAGTGTTCCCTTTTCCCTGCAACCTCGCCAGCATTTGTTGTTATTTGTTTTATTGATTTTGGCCATTCTCACTGGTGTAAGGTGAAATCTCAGAGTTGTTTTGATTTGCATTTCCCTAATGGCTAGGGATATTGAGCACTTTTTCATATGTTTCATGGCTTTATGGACCTCTTCATTTGAGAACTGTCTACTCAGTTCCTTTGCCCATTTGTACATTGGGTTATTTGTTGTTTTGGGAGTTTTTTCTTCAGTTCTTTATAAATTCTAGTAATTAGACCTTTGTCTGATGGATAAAATGCGAAGATTTTTTCCCATTCTATGGGGGTTTCCTTGACTCTGTTAATTAACAGAGTTTCTTTTGCTGTGCAGAAGCTTTTTAATTTCATGTAATCCCATTTATCTATTCCTGTTGCAATTTCTTGAGCAATTGGAGTCCTATTAAGGAAATACTTTCCTATGCCTATATGATGAAGTGTATTGCCTATCTTGCCTTCTATAAGTTTTAAAGTCTCTGGTTTTATGTTGAAATCTTTTATCCATTTTGAGTTAACTATAGTGTATATTGAGAGATACGGGTTAGCTTCCATTTTTTCTGCGTGCGGATGACCATGTTTCCCCAGCTCCATTTGTTGAAAAGGCTGTCCTTTTTTCCAGTTTACTTGCTTTGCTCCTTTGTCAAAAATCAGGTGGCTATAGGTGTGTTGAGGTATATCTGGGTCTTCTATTCGGTTCCAGATGTCTTCTGGCCTATTTTTGTGCCAGTACCAAGCTGTTTTTGCAACCACTGCCCTGTAGTATAGCTTGAATTCAGGGATTGTGATTCCACCTGCATTAGTTTTGCAGCTTAAAAGTGTTTTGGCTATATGTGGTTTTTGTGGTTCCATATGAATTTTTGGATCATTTTTTCTATTTCTGTAAAGTCAGTCAGTGGAATGTTAATGGGTATTGCATTAACTCTATAGATTGCTTTTGGTAGGATAGCCATTTTTACTGTATTAATTCTCCATATCCAGGAGCAGGAGAGGTCTTTCCATTTTTTAGTGTCCTCTGCTATTTCTTTCTTTAATGTTTTGAAATTTTCCTTGTAGGGATCTGAAGGGTCTTTGGTTAGATTGATTCCAAGGTATTTAATTTTCTGGTGGGCTATCATGAATGGTATTTTTCCTGAAATTTCCTTCTCTTCCTCTTTGCAGTTGGTATAAAGAAAATCTATTGATTTTTGTCTGTTAATTTTGTAGCCTGTGACTTTGCTGAAGGAGTTAATTAGATCCACAAGTTTTCTGGTTGAGATTTTGGGGTCTTTCAGTTATAAGATCATATCATTTGCAAATAATGATAATTTGACCACTTCCTTGCCAATCTGGATCCCTTTGACTTCTTTCTCTGGTCTGATTGCCCTGGCCAGGACTTCAATTACTATGTTAAATAGAATAGGAGAGAGAGGACATCCTTGTCTTGTTCCATATCTAAGAGGAAATGGTTTTAGTTTTTCTGCATTTAATATAATGCTGGCTGTAGGTTTGTCATGAATAGCTTTTATGAAATTAAGGTATTTGCCTGTTATATCTATCTTCTCCAGCGTTTTTATCATTAAAAGGTGTTGCACTTTGTCGAAAGCCTTTTCACCATCAATTGAGATGATCATGTGGTTTTTGATTGCCAGTTTCTTGATATGCTGGATTACATTAATTGATTTCTGTTTGTTGAACCAGCCTTGCATCTGTGGTATAAATCCCACTTGGTCATGGTGAATAATCTTTTTCATATGCTGCTGGATTCTGTTTGCCAGAATTTTATGAAATATTTTTGCATCTAGATTCATAAGGGAGATGAGTCTATAATTCTCTATCTTAGAGGCATCTTTTCCTGGTTTAGGTATCAGGGTGATGGTAGCTTCACAGAATGAATTTGGGAGCATTCCCTCCTTTTCTACTTTTTGGATTAATTTGAGGAAGACAGGTATTATATCTTCTTTAAAAGTTTGGTAAAATTCTGCTGTGAATCCATCAGGACCTGGGCTCTTCTTTGTTGGGAGACTTTTAATTACCTTGTCTATTTCTGTATATGTAACGGGGTTGTTTAAGTCAGTTATGTCTTCTGTGGTTAGTTTTGGTAGGTTATATGTGTTAATAAATTTGTCCATTTCTTCTGCTTATTCATATTTTTGGGAATACAGTCTCTCATAGTAATCCCTGACAATTTTCTGTATTTCGTTGAAGTTGATGCTTATGGATCCATTGTCTTTCAGAATCCATACTATGTTAGATTTTTCCTTTTTCTTCTTGATGAGGTTAGCCAGAGGGGTGTGTATTTTATTAATCTTTTCAAAGAACCAGCTCCTAGTCTTATTAATTTTTTTGAATTATCTCTTTGCATTCTAATTGAGATATTTTTCCTTTTATTTTTGTAATTTCCTTTTGGGTGTTCCTTTTAGGCTTGATTTTTTGTTGGTTTTTTAGTGCCTCAAGATGCATTATTAGGTCATTTATTTGGCTCTTCTTTATTTTATTGATGAAGGCACTTAATGCTATAAACTTCCCTCTTACCTCTAAAGATTTTATAAATGACTTTTCTCTTGAACAGTAGAGCCTGAGGTTAATTTTGCAACATCACTATGGCCATAACAATTCCAACAATCATCTTGGTTCACTTTCCAGAAAGGATGGGTCTCCATTGAGTAAGGAAAACTGAAATGTGTATTAGGTTAGAAACCATTAATTCTAGTCTAGAGAAGTAGAAAGAATACCTCTGTTGGGAGGCAGAGCCAGATGGCTGCTGAGTAGGATCTTCCAGTCATTGTCTCCCTACAGACACACTAAGTTGAATATCTGTTCTCTCACCTGATAACCTTCACATGAGCTAAGGAAATCAGGCCAGAGACTATAGTGCCAGCTTTAAGAATAATGCCATCAGAAATATCGCATATTTTTCCCTTAAGGAAAAATCTGCATGCATATAGATATAGATTTAGGTATAGGTATAGACGCAGACACCAACAAGATGTGCAACTAGAAGGGGGACTATGGGTGGAGAGAGAGTGGATAGAATGAGGAGGGTCACAAGAGGGATATGTGAACATGAGTAATGTACAATGTGAACAGGAGGTGAACATGAGTAATATACAATGACATGCTTGATGGAAATGCCATAACAAAACCCATTAAGTTGTGTACTAAAAAATTACTAATAAAATAACATTACTAAGGAACAAAAGCATAGTGCCATTGCCATGAAGGTATTGATTTTGAGAGAAACATTGGAGAATTTCAGCCATTCAGTCAGATATACAAATATTTATTGAACATTTGTTATGTCTAAGGGCTGTGCTAAGCACCTGGATAATATCCACACGAAACTCACAGTCTAATAAAGGAAATTCACTTGAACACATGTACTTGGTAAATCTCTAAAAGATACAAAGTTTCATAAAAACATGAAAATCCCTTTATTATGAAGAAAGCTAGGAAGGCTTGAAGGAAGCAGTAGGATTAGACTTAGGCTTTGCAAAAAAGGTAGGAAAAGGCAAGCGGTAGTACATGACATAACTGTATGTGTGCCATTTGGGGGATACCTCATCAAATACACACTTCTCAGTACTTGCTCCATTAGTCAGCAGGGATTTCATGTGATGGTGAGAATAAAGTGCCTTCATTTTAAAGCACACTGTGTAACTGTGAGAGGAAGCACTGCAGTTTTGAGTTTGTCACCCTCTTCCTCTTCTGAGTGTAAACTGGATACTTTAAGAAAGATGAGTCATGTTGCAAAGAATCAATTCTTATAGTTATTTATATCTACTTTTTGTAAACATGCAATATTCATTTTGATTACTGTTAAGTCACTATAAATTCTGAATTAATTTCTTTGCCTTTTCTATTGCTGCTTAAGCTGGAAATTCAAGGGCAATGCAGATGAGAATGCCAGATTATTCTTTCAAGAAAATTTTTAGTCAATGGCTCTTTAAGAAGCTACACAGATTCAGTATTTCTTTCTTTTGGAATGTCACAAATGAGGATATTTTTTGCCAAAATACATTGCCTTTACAAAAAGAAATGACACTGGGCATACATTCCAATGTGAATTGACAGAAAGAGGAATTGACATTAAGGGAATATTGTTAGACAGTCAAGAATCGTGACAACACTATTAAGATGAAAACATTGTCTTTAGCTTTTTTTTTTTTACACCAGTACTAGGGGCTGAATGCAGGGCCTTGTGCATACTTCTGTGTGCAAGCACTCTGTCACTGAGTTGCACCCCAGCCCCTTTTTTATTTTTTATCTTGAGACAGGGCATTCTAAGTTATGCAGGCTGCCTCTGGCCTCAAACCTGCAATCCTCCTGCCTCTGCCTCCCAAGTCACTCTTATTACAGGCATTCACCACCATGCCTGGCCTACATTTAACTTTTTGCTTGCAATTCCTTCTCATTAAGTGTCCTGATTATACCTAAGCAACTCAGCACTCATTTCTTCTACAAATTACCTGTGGCAGCTGAGCAAAAAGGGTAAATAAGCCTAAATTACATGTCAAAATAGATCTTCTCTGTATGGCTTCTCATAGTCAACGTCAAGTGGCCCACTAGTTTCCATTTAGCAGGAGGCGTATATATTTTGACACATAGCAAAGATGAGTACAGCTCAGAACCTAGAGAAGGAACTAACTGAAAACTCTAGTTCCTATAAGGACCAGTATTTGCTTTCATGAAATTTGAGGAGGAGAGGTTATGGCCTAAACATTTGACTTACTGGAATTTATCTTAGTAAAATTCAAAAAATAGTTTCACTAGTAATTGCTTCAATGGGACCTTTTTCAGTTTATTCAGATTTTTTTTTACCCACTAGCTCACAGAAAACACAGTGTTATAGAGGAGGTAAGGATATTAAAATGAATAAGACATACTCTTCCTACTGACAATTTACAATCAAATGGAAAAAGAAGAAAGATATGTAAAGACCGTAAGTAGATAGATATGTACAAGATGATTATAACATGTTGTTGTTATTAGCAACCCTCTGTACAACAGGGGAAACACTATTGTCAGTGCTTCTCTGCTGTTCATAGGGTTTTCAATGGCAGATTGATTTTTGGGAGGGGTTTGCCAGGTCCTTCTTCCAAGCCTACAGCTTCTGGTGTTCCCAGGCGGTCTCCCATCCAGGTACTAACCAGGCCCGACCCTGCTTAGCTTCTGAGATCTGAGGGGATCGGATGCCACAGGGCTATAGCTGCAGGCCGATTAAAACATAGGAAAAGTAAAATAAATACCATACATTCTTTCTTATAAATAAAGGGCTATGAGAACAAAAACAATAAAAGAAAGAAAAGAAAAGAAAGAAAGGGAAAGAAAGAAGGAAAGAAAGGCGGGCATTTTTACTTTTATTCTGACTGGAAAAATCTAAATGGGATTTACAGAAGATGAGTGTTTGAACTGAGAATTAAATTATGCATAGGGTTTTAAAAACTGGCAAAACAGAGGGAACATTGATTGCAAAGAGAAATATGTGAATAATAGAACAGAAATTTGGGAAGGCAGTGGGATGCCAGCCTGGGTGGAGTACACATATGCAGTGAGGTAAGAGATAAAGTTGGAAAGTTTATTGAAGACAGACTGTAAACTTCTTTAAGCCTTACTAAATGTGTGGACTTTTTTGTATAAATGGTGGCAAACAATACAAGTTTTGAACTCTAATGATGTATTCTGGGACAAACTCTTTAGGATGCTCTTTGTAAATTAAACTAATTGTGAGTTACCATTAACAGGTGGCCAGGATTTTCCCGTCTCTGCAAGGTAGTCCTCACTCACGTGTGGTTTAGCTTTCTGTGGTTTTAAATATCCATGGTCAACTGTGGTCTGAAAATACTAAATGGGAAATTCCAGAAATAATTCATAGGTTTTAATTATTTATTTTTATGGTACTGAGGGGTTGAATCTTAGGCCTAGCATATGCTGAGCAAATGGTCTACCTCTGAGCTGCACCTCCAGCCCCTTTTTTACTTTTTATATTGAGACAGGGTCTTGCTAATTTGCACAGGTTGTTTCTGTGAGAACTCCTGATCCCTATGCTTTAGTCTCCCAAGTCACTGGCATTACAGGAGTGTGCCATGGTGCCCAGCTCTAATTCATAAGTTTTAAATCATACACCATCCCTTTGTCCAGTTTGTCCACACTATATACACTACCCACTCCTCAGTCAGTAGCTGTCTGGGTTATCAAATCAACTCTTGCAGTATAGCAATGTTTGCACTCAAGTAAACCTTATTTTGCTTAATTATGTCCCCAAAGCACAATTTGGATATTAGCAATTTGGATATGTCAGAGAAGTCATAAAGTGTTTCCATTAAGTGAAAATGTAAAAGTTCTTGACATAAAAATGAATGAACAAAAATGTTTTCTCAGTTTTCTAAGATCTAATGTAAGAATGCATGTTCTAGTCATGAAATTGTGAAGGACAATGAACTCTGCTAGCTTTCCTGTCACTTCAAACTGCAAATTTATAGAGACAGTACACGGTAAGTGCTCAGTTAAGGTGCAAAGGTCATAAAATTATAGAGTTTGGTGCTATCTATGGTTTCAGACATTCTTTAGGAGTCTTGGACCATATCCCCTATGGATAAGGGGAACCACTCAGTGAAATATCTTGGGATTTCGTCCTTGAAATCGGATCTCTTTTCCTCCCCTCTCTTTTGGCTCCATTCCCCAGAAGAAAGTACATTTGATCATTAAGTTGATACATTTTTTATTAGTCAGGGTATCACTGTAGCAGAAAAAAAACCAACCCAAACAAACTTACAAAGGAAAAAGTTTATTGGAAGCTCAGAGTTAGAGGATCAGGCCATAATGGCAGCAGGGCAAGTGTAGTGGCAGCAGAGGCGGAACCTATCAAAGATGTTCTCATTGTATCACAGGGTAAAAGACAGAGAGCTTCCTATACCTGTGGCCCTATGTAAACCTTCAAAGGACTGCCCCTGGTGACACATTTCCATTAAGCTAGATCTCACCTCCCAAGGATCCATAACTCCCAGGATAGCATCACCAGCTGGGAATCCAACCTTTGGGGACATTTTATATTCAGACCATGACAATCATTTATATTGACTTTTTTTTTTTTTTTTTTTTTTTTTTTTTACGGTACTGGGGATTGAACCCAGGGCCTTGCACTTGCATGCTTTGCAAGTGCTGGACAACTGAGCTGTACCCCCCCCCCCAGCCCATTTTTTTCCCTTTTGAGACAGGGTCTTGGTAAATTACACAAGCTGTCTCTGATCTCAAATTTACAATCCTCCTGCCTCTGCTGCCCCAGCCACTGGGATTACAGGCATGTGCCACTGTACCCAGCTTTGATTTTTTTAAAAATAATGTATAATGGACAGGTGTGGTAGTGTATACCTGTAATGCCCATACTCAGTAGGCTGAGGCACGTGTATCAGAAGTTCAAGGTCAGCCTGGGGTATAGAGTGAAACTGTGTATTAAAAAATATATATATGTGTATGAATGAAACTGCTTTATGTTACTGTTTTTTGCTTTTTTCATGTTGATGAATCATCATTTGTTTTCCAATTTCTTTAATGGATATTTCTTTATTGGATATTTCAATTTTTTCGCTATTACATATAGCATTATAATGAATTGTTTTGTGTTGGTATTTTTGAAAAACAATTTTAGATATACAGAAAACTTCAAAAGTAGTACAGAGAATTCCTATGTACTCTATACCCAGCTTTTTCTATTGGTAACATCTTATATTAGCATGGTACATTTGTTAAAATTAATGCATAAATATTGATACATTATTGTAAAGGCCATAATTAAAGACCATAATTTCTTGAATGTCCTTAGTTTTTCCTAATGTCCCTTTTCTTTCTCTTGGTTTCATCCAGGATGCCACATTACATTTAGTTTTATATCACCTTAGCCTATTCTAGGCAATAACATTTTCCCAGACTGTCCTCAGGCCATAATGGTTTTTGATGACTTTGTCATATCTGAGAAACACTGGGTCAGGTATTTTGCAGGATGCCTCTCTACTGGAATGTATGTCATGTTTTTGTCAGTATTCAATGGGGAGGTATGTGTTTTAGGAAGGACAATTACAGAGTAAAGTCAGTGCATTGTATCAAGGGTACATTCTGCAAACATGACCTAAAACTTTCAAGGGTCACCTGGCTGAGTTATGTAGTCAGATTTCTTTACTACAAAATTATCCCTTTTTACTGTTTTTTTGGAAAAGATGCCACTATGCACAGCCCACACTTAATGATTAAAGAGTTATTTTCCTGTTCTTTGAGGGTATAATATCTACATAAATTACTTGGAATTATGTATCTTCTACTCCACTTATGTATTTTTTTAGTTCTTCATTAATACATGTGTAGACTCCTGGATATTTATTCTGTACTTGGCTATACTCTAATATGACTTTATTTTGTTGTTCGGATCATTCCAAATTTAGTCATTGGCTCCTATACACCTTTGATATTCTCTATTGATGTGGATTATGTTAAAACATTTCCTCATTTCCTTATTTTCTGGAACTGCAAAAGTATGCTAGCTTATCCTTGTATATTCCCTGTCCCAGCCTTAAATCAGCTAGTTTTTCAAGGAGCCCTGATTGCTTTAATTGTAGAATGATATTAGAAGACAAGATCTGGGTGCTGTTTATACTTATTGCCCTTCGGTGTTCTTGTTTTTAGGCATACTCTACTGACAAAGCAAAGAAGTGTGTGTGTAGGGGAAGTGTGTAGGGGAGTGTTAGCCTGTGCATATACAACTACCTATAAATATTTTATATGTAAGTATAGGAATGTATAAATCTGTATATGAGTCCATGTTAATGTATCTAACTCTATTACCACCTGGATCATTCCAGCCTCCTCCATTTTTTATTTTAAATTCTTTTTCCAAAAGTGAGGAACTTGACTTCTACTATCCTCCACCCATTTACTTAACTGTTGAGTTCTAGAATACATATGTAGCAGAACAAAAAGAGTTAACGCATACTGATGCAGGAAACAATACTCTATCACCTAGAGTACAGTACTTATGTGCAGTTCCTTCTGCCTTATTTGTACAGAATCCACTCATTTTCACAATTACTTAGTAAGCAGCTTTTACTCCAACTCTCTTTTTTAAAATTTTTTTTAAAAAATTTTTATGGGACATTTTTAATGTACACCTTAATGTGATTCATTCTGTTTCCAACTCTCTTTAGTGAGGTTATATCATATATTTATAATGTAATTATGTTTCTTTGCCATAGTCTACCTTCCATCTTGGGATGAGTGCTTATTGTAAACTATAGAGAAACTACTAAAAAACATTTTAAAGATAAATAAAGATGCAGTGATGCAAGAAGTCAGTAAAGATATAATTCAGTAGCCTACAACCGTACCACTGTGCCATCTGATCCTTTTAGATCTTGGAAGCTAAGCAGGGTCAGACCTGGTAGGTACTTGGATGTGAGACCACCTGGAAACACCAGGTGCTATAGGCTTGGGAGAAGGGCCCAGCAACCCACTCCCAAAAAACAATCCGTCATTGAAAACCCTATGAATAGCAGAGAAGCACTAACAGTAGTGTTTCACCTGTTGTATGTAGGGTCACTATGAGTCCAATGTTTACTCGAGGGCACCTCACAACAACATAATTCAGTAAGTTGACCTGAATATCACAGGCAGTCCGTTTAATCTAGTTGGCAAGTATAGTTACCTGCATCTAACAACAATAGAATACATATTATTCTCAAGTTCACATGGTACATTCACCAAGTGAATGCTCCATAAAATATACCATCACAAATTCAAAAGTGTGGAAGTCACTTTAAGGAAATCTTCCAGAGAACATACAGGATAAATGAATGAAAAATGTAACTGAAATAAAAAGCAAAATAGAGGGAAGATGTTAAAAATTTAGTATCCATAAAATAGAAGTTCCAGAAATAACAACAAAAAAAGGATAGGAAATATGAGAAGAATACTATATTCCAATATGTCATAATTTTTGAAATTATTTAAATACATAAGAATTCAAATTGAAAGATTTCATAAAGGGCAAAGTAGAAAAAAAAGAGCCTATGCCTAGGCACATTTTAATGAACTTTAGGACATCAAAGACAAAGAGAACATAGCAAAATATTCCAGAAGAAGAAAAAGACTAATATTTAATTTGCTACCATATTTCTTACCAGTCATCTGGATGCCTAAAACCAATATATTATTAAAAGGAAGTCACTTTAAGTATGATATTTTATAGCTCACTAATATAATATGTAAACATAAAGTTCAAAGAAAGTTATTCTTAAATGTTTTATAGTTCAAAATGTACTTTGAAGATACTACTCAAGGTAGAAACCCATACAGTGGAATATTATTCAGTAGTGCATAAAAACAAACTAGTAAGCAATAAAGAACATGGAAAACTCTTAGATATATATTGTTAGGTGAAAGAAGCTAGTTTAAAAAAGCTACATACAGAATGATGTCAAATATGCCTTTATGGAAAAGAGGAAACCTAAACTCCTAGCAACCACTGATGTTTTTACTGTCTCTATTGGTTCACCTTTTCCAGAATGGTATAGTTAGAATCATATTCTAGGTAGCCGTCGTTCACTCAGCAATATAGTCATCTTAGGTTTTTCCATGTTCTTTATTGCTTACTAGCTCATTTCTTTTTGTTACTAAGTAATATTCCATTGTATGGATTTCTACCTTGAGTACTATCCTCAAAATACATAAAGAAAGTAGAGATCAGAGAGTGGAAGAGATAAGAGGGTGGAAGAATGAAAGGAAGGAAGGAAGGAGAAAGGTAAAGAGGGAGGGCGAGCTAAAACAAGGTAAGGAACCATGAGATCTACTCTGTAAATTATGGGAATTAGGAGGAAGATGCTGAAGGGTCCTATATCTCCACAGATTCTTGGATTTTCCCTGAAAGCATCTTAGAAGTCCCCCTGATCTGTTTTATGAAAGTTTTTGTGTAGTATATAGACAATTACATATGAACTGTTCCTACAGAAATGGTTAGATTGATAATGAATGAACATGAAGTATTTGTAGGAGAAAAGAATAGAAGAAAATACTTTTAAATTTTTCAAAATGAACTGCTGAAAGGCAGTCTTCTTAAAAATCCATTGTAACTGCTCACTTCAAGTATAGCTCTCAAGTTATTGGAGCAATGTTCTTAATACACATCAAAAGCAATTTTGCACATCAAGATTTTTTATTTAATTTATCCTAAAATATTTCAGAGGCAATTGATGCGATGCTTTAGACATCTGACTGACAGTAAAAGTTTCCTATAGTGATTCAAAAGCCTCCTCAAAGTGGATGAACGAAACAAAATGTTCAGTGAGATGAGTGTTAAATTATTATTTAGTAGAAAAATGAGCTGAACCACTTTTTTAGTTGCTTTTATATAATCCATAAGCTGATATCATTTCTATTTCACTTTTTTGTATTCATACCTGAATTTTCAGTGTAATGTAGGTCATTAATGGGAGCTTGAAAAGAAGTTTTTGAGTTTCAATTCATTGAGTGTTTCTTTTTTTTAGTTACTTTGCTGAACATATTAAAATTCTCTCACTTTCTCATTGTCTATCCAATTTACTACCTTAGCCTAGAGATTTGTCTTTTTATACTTGGGAAATATGCACAAAGAGAAAAAGTAGAGAGTTTTGAAGCTATTATTCAAATACCTATCTAAACTATAATAACCTTGTCCATTGGAAAAGAGTTTTATTTAACAGTAATTATATAACCTGATTACTTGCATGAATCATATTTCTTAGATGTTCATGAAACTCCCCAAGTGTATTTTGGTTACTTGAACATAGGTCAAATTGCTTTTGAAGCCTGACATGATTGTGTGCAAATAGAGTGAGGCATGCTTCTTTAGACAACCTAATCGTCCATGTTGTTCAGTCAGTGAAATCGTCAGAACTCCTGAATGGCACAAAAATAGAAGACATACATTCATTATGATTTGTACAGACATAATACTATTTATCATTTGTATAATTTTATATTATCTTTAACAGTGTGGCAAAAAGTCATCATTGTTTAAGGCTTGTGATTTCCAGAAAAGGATCACTAAATTATATTCAGTAGGCAGAATTTCTAGAAATAGTTCTCTATGTCCTATATGACTAATATCCAGAATCTTTAAATGTAGTGAGTTCTCATTCCCATGATTGTGTTATATTAAATGGCACTGTTGATCTTATAAAAGGGAGATCATTTTGGTGGGCCTAACATAATCATGTGATCTGTTAAATGCAGAGAACTTTCTTGTGCTAGTGGCAGATGAGGAAAGCAAAGGGAAAGTCAGAGAGATTCAACTACAGGAAGGACTAGACCAGCTGTTGCTGCTTTGGAGGGGAATGAGCCACATGAGAAGGAATGTGGGCATCTGTGGTTTGATGAGAGAACGGCTCATAGCTAACACTCCACAAGGCAAACAGGAGCTCTGACCCAGAGCCACAGGAAGCTGGATTCTGTTGACAACCTGACAGAAATGGATTCTTCCTCATGGCATCAAGATTAAGAGGCCTGCGTGTCATTACCTTGATTTTGACCATATAATACCTGGAGGAGAGCTAGCTGAGCTCACCAGGACTTCTGACTCCAGAACTGTGAAATAATATATGAGTGTATTAAGCTGCTAAAGTTTTTGTAATTTGTTATGTAGTCATTTGTTGTTGCCAGGTGCTGTTGAGTCCAGCTCATAGTGACACTATGTACAACAGAATGAAACACTCCCTAACACTGTGTCATGCCCAGCACTATGTCAGTCCTTCTTTGCTGTCCATAGGGTTTTTGATGACTGACTGTTTTGGGATTGTTTCTGGAATGGGCTACTAGGTCCTTCTCCCATTTTTGTGGTGCTAAGGATCAAACCGAGGGCCTCAGGGAGCACAAAGCAGCATTCTACCAACTGTGCTAAAGCCCAGCCCCATATGTAGGCATAGAAAACAAACATAACCTCCCAAACTGGAAGCAGTTTATGGTTTCAGATATCAAAGAGAATCTCATTCCAGTGCTTGATATTTCAGAGTGCCAGGCCATTTTTCCTCACATTTCACTAAGGTTACTTTTGTTTTAACTTAAACAGTCACTCTTAGACATCACACAAAGGAAGGATTATAAATCTTTTTCATTAAATTTCTGTTGCAAGTATATGAAAAATGCTAATATATATGTAAATGCCACAATGAAAAGCATGTCAGAATGAATCACATTAAGGTGTACATTAAAAATGTCCAATAAAAAATAAAATAAAATAATAAAATAAAAAATAAATTTAAAAAAATGATAATATCATTACCATCAGGGAAATGCAAATCAAAACTACAATGAAATACTATGTCACCACAGTTAGAATAGCAATTATTTAAAAAAGTGCTGGTGAGGATATGGAGAAAAAGGAACTCATAAACTGTTGGAGGGAATGTAAATTAGTACAGCCATTATGGAGAACAGTGTGTAGGTTCCTCAAAAAACTAAAAGTAGAACTACCATATGAGTAGTTTATATCATATGTTTATATCCTCAGTTCATATCCTAAGGAAATGAAATCAGCCTCCTCAGTTTATATTCTTAGGAAATGAAATCAGCCTACCCAGAGATACCCATATATACATATTTATTGCAGCAGTATTGACAGTAGCTAAGATATGAAATCAGTGCTGGTGCCAATTATCAGATGAATGGGTAAGGGCAATATATTATGTAGACACCATAGAATATTATTCATCCATGAAGAAAAATGAAATCTTGTCATTTGCAGCAAAATGGATGGAACTGGAGGAGATTATGTTAAGTGAAAAGAGCCAGACACAGAAAAATAAGCACTACCTATTATCTCTCATATGTGGATACTAAAAAAGTCAACTTGAATGTAGAACAGTGATTAATAGAGGTTTGTAAGGGTGTGGGGTGAAGAGTACAGATAAAAGGAGGTTGGATTTGATCAGTATGCTTATGTGAAAATATCACACTGGACCCCATTCTATGTACAATCAGTACATGTTAATCAAAACCTAAAAATAATCATTTTAAAAAGTATCAGTAATAAATACATATAGCATAATATGTCATGCTATAAGAAATTTTATAAATGTAACTACATGTCAAAGTAGCAGGAAACAAAGCTAGTGCTAGATGCCAACATGCAGGATTTCCAACCCAGCAACCTTTCTACTCAATACATACTTGCTCTGCCCTTCATATTTTAATTGACCAGGCAAAAAATCCCCAACTTTTCCAACTTTGATCATTTAGCTAATTCTGCTTAGAATCCTATTTAAATATCTATTGAAGGCAGAGACATTAACTAGATTCAAAAAGCAATATTATAATAAGACTCTCCCTAATAATGTCATAAAATACCAGAGCAAGCTTGCTTTTAATGGATAATTAAATGAAGTCCACAGGAAATAAGCTGCTTGCTCAAGGTCACTTTCTGCAACTGAGAAAACAAAGACCCAAAAGAGGTTCAGCTATCAGTTCAAATGTTCTCAGCCAGGACATGACAGAGACAGAACTGTAACCCAAGTCTCTTGATTCCCGTATTTATGTACACTGAGTTGTACCAAGATATTAGTTCTATAAGGGCTTGACCTCAGATAGTTTGAGAAATAAAATATATCCCCAATCCTACCGGCCAGGATATCCATGATTTAGAGCCAGGCTATGATATTCTCTTGGGATACAAATTTCTAAGAACCATTTTAAATTGATCTACCTCCCAGAAATTGTTGAAATTGACAAGATGGCAAATCTGTGGTGCTTCATACCTGAAGAAGAGTAATGTGTGCCCATAAGTACACTATCCAGTCCTGCTATGTGTGACTAAACTGTGATTTATTCCCCTACTTATCGCCTACCTTCCACTCCCAAACCAGACAGGGATTAGGAAAAACTACTAGAAGATATGCTACCTCATGAAAACTAAAAAATGCTCCAGCAACAAAACAACTCACTTGAATCAGTATAGAGACCAGTATATTTGTTGCTGTTTTCTTCATGCATTTGACAATACCTAAGGTATATATTTACTGCATGAACCTCTTGAATCATTAACACGTATCCTATTTGTGAATAGGTTGCCTAAGCAAAGATGAATGTCAGCTCACTTTTGCTCTTGCACATATTTATTAGAGCATTTTTGGGGTGTGTAGAAAGCATGACATATTCTATTTTTCTCTTTCTCTTTCTTTCTTTATTATTCTTCTCTTTTGTTCTTTTTTCTCTTTCTCTATTTGTCTCTCTCTCTCTCTCTTTCTTTCTTTCTTTTTCTTTTTCTTATTTTTCCAGTTATGAGATGGTTGAACGAAGGGCCTTATACATGGTGGGCGATTCCTCTACTACTGAGCTGCTCTCTGAGCCCCATTTTACTTTCTATTTTGAGACAAGGTCTTGCTAAGTTGTTGTCCCGAGCAAGAATCTCTTCCTCACTTAAGGTGAGGTCGGGAATAAGAGGACCAGATATTGTCACTGGCAGGAGACCTTTACTGTTACACACAGGGTTAGTTCACACACACACACACACACCCTGGCACACTGATACCTGGCACCTTTATAGTCGGGTCTGATGACGCAGGTAAGCCTCCCAATCTGTCCAGCCAAGCGGTGTTCCTCAGCCTTCCTTCTGGAAGCTCTTCCTCTCAAGGCATGGACAATGGTGGCGACATGGCAACGGTCCCTTTGCTGGTGGGGGGCTCAGCATGACATGAAATCTGTCATTGCTTGGAGTGGAAGAGTCCCGTCTGCAGTTGAGTTTCTTCTCTTTTTATACGGTTCCTGTGAAGTCTGTGCTCCATCTGGTTATCTTGCATCGACGTCCCTGGGCCGTGTGTTTATCGGGTGTCAGGTGTCTAACTTATCACTCGCATACACACACAAGTTGGTTGGGGGCTTAGGATACATCATTTTGAGTTACAACCTCCTATGGGGTGTTTACTACATTGCACATCTCATGTTTTACACACAATTTAATTTCTATCCCTATTTCTTACACACAATTAATTTTTATCCTTATTCCTATTCCTATCTTGAAACCAAATATTCCTTACAGTTGTACAGGCTACCTCTGGCCTCAAAATTTTGATCCTCATGTCCTAGCCTCCTGAATTGCTGGGATTACAGGTATATGCCATGTTGCTCAGCTAAGCAAGACTTATTTTTTCTCCTTTATTAGTAAATGATGATGTAAATGATTATTTCATTAGTAAATGAGATTAATACAACATTGGCTTTTTCCATTGTGCATCCTTTGCATCACTTCTGGCAACACTTTCATCAGTCCACAAAGTCTGCGGAGCTTTATGGCTAATATGTAGTAAAACTCAAGTGTCGGGCCTCCACTGGAGGGCAGGGCATGAACAGTGGAAGAAGGTGTGGTGTGGAGGCTCTCAAGGACACTCTCTGGGGTCAGCTTCAGAGAGTCAAATCCATTTATTTTGAAAGGTTCAGCTTATATAGCAATCAGCACAAAGCACAAGTAAAAAGGTACTGCATCAGAATCGCACTATGTAGGGAGTGCCAATCAGTGTGCTTGTTGAATTAGACTGCCCAAGAAAGCTTGGGCATGCCTAAGGCAAGTCCAGGGCCTGCCCCAGGCAAGCCCACAAAAAGAGGAAACAGGCAAGAGAGTTTGTGTGGACAAACAAGGACAGCAGTGGTAACCTTCCCATCACATGGGCCTGTGTGACTGGTTGTGCCTCAGGTCACAGACAAGTAGGTTTAGTATGCTAAACCTGAGAGGGTTGTTACATGGGCAAGGTATGCCTCAGCCCAGCCCTTGTCCTTCCCCACACTCAAATGCTTATTTGGGTTCTATTCCCCAATTTTTCCAATATACTCATGAAGTTGCACTGTTTATTGATGGCACCCTCTCCCCAGTCATCCCTCCACATTGACCCTCCTCCCCATTCTACCTTCCCTAATCTTTGCTTCCCTTTGCTAGTCCCTCCCTTCTTCTTTTTACTCTTTCACATTGAGCACTAGTTTTCTTAAAGCTAGTTTGAGTTTAGATGTTTTCCCCATTGAATCTGAGACCCATTAGGACCAGACACCAGGCAGCTATTAAACATGTAAGACCATCCCATTCACACTTCTTTGGGAGTTTCAGACAAGTTTAAATGTAAGAGAAACAGAAGAAAACACTTCTTCATCTCCACTGCTGGGGAAAAAAACAGCTTTGTTGGAAATATGATATATTGTAAGTAAGGTTTGATCTCCCTAGTTCAGTTTCTCAGTGTGACTATTCCAAATGTTAAGTGTTTTCTTCATCAGAATATTGTGTATGATGTGGCACATGCCTGTAATCCCAGTGACTCAGGAGACAGAGGCAGGAGGGTCACAAGTTTGAGGCTAGAGGCAGTCTGCATAATTTAGTGAGACCCTGTCTCAAAAAGTAAAAAAATGGACTGGGGGTGCAGCTCAGTGGTACAGCACTTGCAAAGTATGCAAGTGTGAGGCCCTGGATTCAACCCCCAGTACCACACACACACACACAAAAGAATATTATGTATGAATTTATATGGTGAATGCATACATATGTGTATATAGTATATATTGTACATGAATATATTGTATATTTGGACAATTAAGAAAAAGATAGAAGTGTTTTCACTGACTCAATACAGAAGTCATACCATTTACTTGAGAGCAATTGACGAGAGAGGCTAGGTTCATCATTTGTGTGCCAATTAGTCTCAAAATACAAGGGAAAAGGGGAACCTGTGCTAGCTTCCTGCAAAATAGTGTAAGACTTGTTGCTATCTGTGAGTCAGCACCAGAAAAACCTGCACAATTGAATATCATTTGTGCCTGCTAAACTTGTATCCTGGCTCTTCTCATTGTGTCAGAGCAACACCAGGAAAATATCCTTGCCAGTCATTCCTCCTCCCTCTCTCTCATCCATGTACACTAAAGTATCTGTAAGGTGAAGGGCAGAATGTCTTCAGCACATGGTTCAAGATTAGGCAGATCTGTTGATGACTTTCATCTCTGAATGTGGTGACTTTAGTCATGCTGGTTAATTTCCTAGAGCTTCCTCTGACTCTCTTGTAAACTTAAGATGGTAAATGTAATCTACTTCCTAAGATTATTGTAATCTACTTCCTAAGATTATTGGGAAATTCAAAATTGACAATATGATGGTGTTATAGCCTGGTAACTGTCTTGAACTTTGTAGGGGGTTACAGTATGTCCCACCTCTCATTCCTTTCATTAGTCCCTAATCCAAATATTTCACCTTCCTCTCCTTTCTCCAGGAAATAAAACTTAGCCTACCAATCTTATGATGCATTTTGTTCTCAATTGTTCCCAATAACTTACTTTACATTCATTCGTTCATTTAATCAATAAATCATTATTTACTGTGTTTCAAGTCTACATCATGTGAGGATATAGCAAGAAAATAGAACAGGCCTTTGCTGTGCTGACATTAAAATTCTTGCTGGAAGATAAAGATAATATATAAATAATTATATAAGTTGATGGACATTAATGAGACAAATAAAACAGGAAAGAGGATTTTTTTAATGGCTAGGTATGGCTCATTGAGATAGTGATATTTGACCAAAATTAAGAAGGAAATGAAGGAGTGAGGGTATAGATGTAAAGAAAAGAGTATTCCAGGCAGAATTAGTAGTCAGTGCCAAAGCCCTGACATGGAAACATGCCGGGTATATTTGAAGATGTGTTGTTGGTGTTGTTGTTAGGTGCCACTGAGTCATGTCCAACTCATAGTGACCCTCATAGGGTTTTCAATGGCTGATTGTTTTGGGATTGCCTCGGGAGTAGATCGCCACATCCTTCTCCCAATGAAGATGTGTAGACAGGCCAAATTGGCCACAACATTGTGAACCAAGTATGGGCAAGATCAGCATGAGATGAAATCATGAGATGAAGGGTGGTGAGCTAGTTGCTACATGGTGTAGTTCCTTGAAAGCCATTGAAAAATAAGAGAGTTATTGCAGCCTTTGAGGCATGAGATGATTAGACCTAAAATTTTAAAGAAACATTTTGTGGACAGTGTTGAGAAAACAATGTTGGGACAAAGGATAGATAGAAATGGGGCCAATGAGGAGAATGTTATACCACTTCAGGAGAGCACTGATGGTTTAGAATTAGATGATAGCGGTGGATGTGATGAAAGGTGGTCAGATTATGGATAGTTTGAATATACAACCTGATGGTTTTGATGTGAGATTTGAATAAAAAAGAGGACACCAAGGCTTGTGACTTGTTTGCTAGAAAGATGGAGATTCTATTACTGAGATGCTAAACACTGTGGTAGAATAATATCATTAATTAAAAGGTATTTATATAGCTAGGCATGGTGGTGCATACCTGTAATCCCAGGAGGCAGGAGGATAGTGAGTTTGAGGCCAGAGTTATCCTGTGCAGCTTAGCAAGATCCAATCTGAAAATTAAAAAGGAGGGGTAGGGAAGGCATGCAGCTGACTGGTAGAGCAGTTGCCTACCAGTGTGTGAAGCCCTGAGTACCACAAAAAAAATTACTTATAATTACTATATGAAAAACAATGCAACAAATCCTGTTGGAAATAAACAGTAGACACAAAAATGCATATATTTCTACTACTTTTATTTCATAGAAATGTGGACCTAAGATCTTACAGTTGTAGGAGCACTTTCTTGGTCTTACTGTCAGTGTGCAATGTTATGTAGAGTAATGATTTAACTTATGTTGGGATACAGATCTTTTTTGAGAACAGCTGATTCTCTGTAACAGAGAAAGCTCTAACATAAGTGTAGTTTCGTATCACTAGGAATCTCAAAATAACCCTGCTATAGTTTGGATTTTTAGTATCCACCAAAGGCTCATGCATTAAAGGTCTGTTCCAGAGAGTGGTGCTATTGGGAGTGGTGGGAACTTTAAGAGATGGACCTGGTGGGAGATTTTAGGTCACTAGGGGTGTGTGTCCTTGAAGTGGATTATGGGACTCTGGTGTCTTTCTCTTTTATTCCGGGTCCTGAGGTGACTGGCTTTGCTCCATCATACTCCCACCCATGACAAAGTGCTGCCTCGCCATAGGCCCAAAGGCAATAGGGCCAACCAACCACAGATTGAAACCTACAGACATGTGAGTCAAAGTAAACCTTTTCTCCTCGTCAGACAGTCATCACAGGTGTTTGCTATGCTGATGGAAAACTGACTAACAGTCTCTTAACCAGGGGCCTAATGGGATGGTTCTGCTGCTATTTTTGGTCTTCTTTCCTGGTTCTGGGAACCCTCTCCAGGGTGAGACTCCCAGGAATGTGGTTTTATACTCTGTGAACCAGGATGTCAGTTCCTGGTTTAGACTCTTTATGCAAGATCTCAGATCAAATTTGTATAAATTTGCTCAACTACCTCATTCTTTCTTAGCTGATTTATGTTGAAGTTTATTGTCTGAATAACCATTGTGCTGTAGCAATGTCAAAGGCCTTGCTTATTCAGGAGGGTGACTGTGTAGGGCTCCAGCTTATTCACTCAAACCCTCCACCCTGTACTCTGCTTACTCCAACCTATGCTCTCTTCCTGGGTTTTTTCTCTCAGCTGTGTATTTTGGCAAAGATCCATATTTCATTGGCATTCAGGGAAGGGAGGGTATTGTCACTTCTCCCTGGAGGACAGTCACCTGTGGCTTACAGTATGAGCCAGCACTAGATTCTCTCATTGACCAATATGTCCACTTTTCTACGTTCCTTCATTAAACACGTCTCTTGCAAAAATAGCCTGGGGATTATTTACTTCACACAGCACATTGTTGTTGTTGTTAGGTGCCATCGAGTCGGTATCCAACTCATAGCGACCCTCATAGGGTTTTCAATGGCTGACTGTTTCGGGATTGCCTTGGGAGTGGATTGCCAGGTCCTTCTCCTATTTTTGCTATGCTGGGAATTGAACTCGGGACCTCAGAGACTGCGGCGCAGTGCTCTACCAACTGAGCTAAATCCCAGCCCACACAGCACATTAGGAGGATTAAATATACTTTTTATTATCACAGAAAGGAAGCACATCATTATCAGTGTAAAGCAAATGTCATTATGGATTCCAACATGCAGTATCCTAAGAGAACACAAAGCAAACAGTTTCTATTCTATATATTATAATATACAATGAATAAACCCCTAGGTTGTTTTTCAACCCCATGCAAGTGATCCTGGCAGAGTAGATTCACGATATAGCCTCTTTCTCCTTTCATTCTCTCATCCTTTCTTCATTAATTTTTCTTATATCTAGAAATATGACAGTAAATATACAATAATAGTTCCTGCTTTCTTGTAAATCAACAATTAACCAGGCAAGTCAAGCACATACTTGCTAAATTGTTATTTTTTAACCCTCATATTGCATAATAGAAGAGAATGGTCATTTTATCATGTCTTTAATGCCAATCTTTTCTTTATTGCTTAAAATGTCAATTAGTAAATTGAAAATTGTTATTACTTTATTTTCCTCTTAATTGCAATGGTTTGCCTCTCCCAACATTACTTATTATGTATTCTCCAGATGATTGATATTATTTGAATATAATTTACCCCTGAAAGTTGCCATGTTTTCCTGATGTTGTTAGGTGTGGTTGGTGTTATTTCCAGAGAGTTAGATCATCACAGTGAGGGGAAAATATATGTAGTATTTTATTTTTCAAGACAATGTAGCAGACCTGAGGTTCTTTCATATTTTAGAAAGATGCTAGAAATCATTTTAAACTAAAAGATGAATATTGAGTTTTGTCAAAAGAAGTCTCCCTTATTCAGTTAGATTTCCAGATTTTTGCTTTAAAAAAGTAATATTGGAAACCGAAAAAAAATAATAATATTGGCTAAGAATTTGAAAGAAATCTTTGAAATCACTGATTGCCCTAACCATGATTCTAGAATACCAAAGTTCAATGAGTGGGGGCAAATGGTGAACAGATTATTTGTAAAAGTTATTTTGTGGTAGCCGATGTCTGTAGATATTAACTCATGATGTTATTTGTTTGAACAAAAGGTATAGATGCATTACCTGCAAAACCCATGAACTTCTTTTTCTTTTGTATATTATGGAATTTGAAGGTACCTTTAAACATTCAACTATTTGAGCCGGGCATGGTGGCGCATGCCTGTAATCACAGTGGCTGGGGAGACAGAGGCAGGAGGATCGCAAGTTCGAGACCAGAGGCAGTCTGCATAACTTAGCGAGACCCTGACTCAAAAAAGTAAAATCAATAAATAGACTGGGGTTCAGTGGTCCAGCACTTGCAAAGCATGTAAGCGCAAGGCCCTGGGTTCAACCCTCAGGACCAAAAAAAAAAAAAAAAACAACTTTCAACTATTAACTTTTCTTGCTCTGATTGCCAGGGTAGCAAACTTTGAGAACATTCTTCAAGATTCAGTTTGCATTTGCACATTGATTTTCAAGTCTCAAAGCTAAGCAACAGCCATAATATATCTCATGATTAACACCTGAACCTCCAGCCTATTCTGTAAGGTTAAGCATTCATTAAAACATCAGAATGACTAAAATAATAAACCTGAAAAAGTCCTTTTATTACATACTTCTCTTCAATGTGTTCTTTTCTGTTCCTACATTCTGTCATTTTTGCAACTGTTAACTCTTTTTTTGTCAAAAAATCATTCCAGGTTATCAAAATTACTCATTGTCCAAATTCTTCTCAAGGGAACATTGCTTGTGGACAGTTCTCCTGAGTATTACTCTGCTTTTCCTTCTGCACTTTCCCATTGAGAAGAGGGCAATAGAAATTCTGGGGAGCACGAGGGAGCTGTGGTTTGCTTAACCTTTATGCTGTTGAACATGGGAGCCAAGCAAATTCATCTGAAGGCCTCCAAGTAACTGAACTAACAGACACTAAATGAGATTTCGTCTTTATTTCATCCAAAAGTGTGCTTACTTTTTGATGAACTTTTGTTTTCTGAATGAACTCTGAATTTCTCTGGCAGCTGACACAGCATCCTGTTGGACTGTTGTTGTTGTTGTTAGGTGTTATGGAGACGGTATCCAACTCATAGCAACTCTATGTACAACAGGCAAAACACTATTGTCAGTGCTTTGCTGCTATTCATAGGGTTTTCAATGGCTGATTGCTTTTTGGGAGTGGGTTGCAGGGTCCTTCTCCCAAGCCTACAGCAGCTGCTGTTCCCAGGTGGTCTCCTGTCTAAGTATTAACCAGGTCCGATCCTACTTAGCTTCTGAGAGCTGACAGGATTGAGCACCAAAGTGGTACAGCTGCAGGTCCTGTTGGCCCAATTATATGTAAAACAAAAGAAAGTAGGTAAAATTTCCAGAAAACAAAATATTTCTACACATATGAGAGACATGGGGGGAATTTGGTGGGAAAATAGAAGTGTGTTGAAGGCTTTAAGATCTTTCTTGAGCAAGTCCTACTTCCAGGTCTGAAATTCACAGATGGCACACAAAAGTAGGCCACCCTTTGGAAGAAAGAGAGAGCTTTCCATTGGAATAAACCAAACCTATCTCTACCACATTTTCTTTGCTTTGAGTTTCTATAAGTTTCTCAGTTTTGTTTTTTTTGAAGCTGATGCATGGTAGTATATTATTAATGATAGTTATAGTTATTAGGCATGAGCAGTGCTTGGGCAACAGGGCATCTAGGAGAGTGTGTCTTTGTATAGAGAAAGTAAGCATCAATGGCAGATTTCAGTAGGAGAGTTGTAGTTGACACTTAGGAACACAGTGACATCAAGAAATAGGACACCTTGTGGGATTGCTGGCAGCAGATAGTTCTCAGCATGGTAGAAATCTCAGGAGGGAATAGGAGAGACTTTGTAGAATTGCTTTGCAAGCATGTCAGCTTTGTAAGAATTATAATCAAACTCAACAGTAAAGTGCTGGTCAGGTACTTATAGCTTTGTAGATTGAAGTAAGCAAAAATAGAGAATTACCTGAGTTTAGTTTTGAGCTATGTGCAAGTGATTTACAAATAAAGTAATTCTAAATAACTGAACATGAGGAAAATGATGTCTTTCTTATAAGTTTGTTTCCTCATCTGCAAAAGGGGGTCCAAAGTTCCACATTTCAGATTGTTGTCAGGATTCAATAAGATAATATATATCAAGGACCTGGCACAACATTGAGCATGCAGTGCATGCTCAAGAAGTGGTATATATTATTATTACATAGTGAAGATTACATTTGTAGGCCTGTGGGGGGGGGAGGGGAGAGAGAGAGAGGGAGAGAGAGAGAGGGAATTGCTTCCTCTTTGTATTTTTCGAAATGCAGACTTTCTCCCAACTGAGCTGAAGCATCCATCATAGAGAGAGCCGATTTAGGATTGTTACTGGAGAGATGCAAAGAGAAAGTGAAAGAGATGAAATCCAGCCTTTAACATCCCTAATGGGATTTTCCAGAGCATGGCTAGACAGGAGACCTGAAAGCCAGACTGTCAACAAGGAGAGGCTTTATTAAAATCACCATCAAGATGCCTGGTAGACAGACTGGATCATAGAGTTTTACATAAGGGAGGCCCTGCTTAGAAAGAGAAAGGAGAGTTCATCCCTTCTGATCTGAGGCAGACAGGGGGATAGAAAAGGTAGGACAGTCTCCCTTCCAAAGACACTGGCCAGGAATAGAAAGGTATTTTACGTTAGTTAAAAGAAATACCAGCAGCAGGCAGAAGAAACCATTTTACTGACTGTGCCCATTCCCACTGGGGGCAGGGACTAGTGAGACTAGAGTAACCAGGTGATACCATGCAGTTAGGCACAAGGATTGCTGGTACTTAGCTTTGTTGAGCATGCCTGTTAGTAATTGTGACATGGATGAAATGGAAAAGTTCCTGTAAGGAAAATGAGCAGGTAACAGCTGCTAAACTGTGCCAGTGAGAAATGAGGAAGGCCATGTACTTCAGAGAGCACCCCTCCCTTCTCTGATGAAGCTACAAGAGACCTGCTGCCTGACTCTGGATCAGATCTCAGGTTGGGCCCCATTCAGGAGACACGCCCCACCAGAAATCCCTGGCTCCTCAAAGTCAGATATCCTGCAGTCCCCTCTCCTGTGGTTCTGAAACTCACTGTAGCCCCCACATTCAGTGCAGCCTTGGAGGGAAGAGAGGAAATATGAAATGTTTGAAACTACTGGTTTGAGCCAAACTGACCTGATTGTGTTAATTTTAGTCCTACCCCTTAGCCATGCAAGACCGTTATCACCTACACCTCATAGAGGGTGGAAGTCATGAAAAAATGTAATGTAGATAAAGAGAAAAAAGCTGTGTCTTTGCATAATTTAACTTGAAGAAGGAAAACTTTATGACCCCATGCTTACTATTATGTTGTTTTGTTGTTCTTAAGTACCGTTGAGTAAGTTCCAACTCATAGTAACCCGAAATACAGCAGGACGAAACACTACCCAACGTTGTGCCATGCACATGATCTTTCTGTGTTTAAGCCCATCATTGCAGCCCCTATGTCTCTTCCCATCTTGAGTCATGCCACATCAGCAAAAGCAGGTGCCAGGGGCTTTACTCCATTCCTATCAGTAAGTCAACTCTATTTTAAGGAGGCAACTCTTCTCCAGTTGTTTGTTGAATGATTTCCAGCCTGGCAGGCTCATTTTTGAGCACTAGATTTGACAGTGCTTCTCTGCTATTCATAGTGTTTACAGTGGCTGTTTCAGGAGTGGGCTTCCAGGTCCTTCACCCTAGTTGTTGTTAGTCTGGAATCTCAGCTGAAACCTGTCCACCATGGGTGGGCTCTGCTGGTATCTGAAATACCAGTGGCATAGCTTTCAACATCACAGCAACACAAAAACCCCCACAACAAGCTGACAGAGATGGGGTATGTGGGAGTGTGTTATTATTATAGAGGTCATAATAAAATCTAAATGGTAGCAATGTACTCTTAGGCTTTGTATCATCTTTTCTTTTACAAATTATCATGAAAAAGCTGTGGGGTAAAGGGATCTGTGCAAAGAGAACCAGTCATGTCTACCTTTACCTGAGTTGTCCTTATTCTTGATCCGGCAAGCTGAGCACTGAGGAGAATGAAAGAGCTAAGCTATAGTTACCGAGGGTGAGCTGGGATGAGGATGCTCAAGGAAGCTTACATGGTGGAGTAGAAAAAACATAGACTTTGAAGTCACATACATGTGATTTTTTTCCAATTTGTCCTCTTTTTTGTGCAACCTCTGTTACGAGTTAAATTATATCCCCTAAAAGATGTTGAAATCCTAAACCCCAGTACCTGTGAATTTGACCTTACTAGGAAATAAGGTCTTTGCAGATGATCAATTTAAGATGAGGTGATTAGGGTACATGCTACTCCAACATGATGGTGTTCTTATAACAAGAAGAAATTTGGACACAGAGAGTGACACACACACACCAGAATAAGATGAAAACAGAGGTAAAATGATGCATTACAAGCCAAAGAATGCCAAAGATGGCAAGCAAACCACCAGATGCTAGGAGAGAGGCATGGAACAGACTCTTCCTCATAGCACTCAGAAGGAACCAACTCTGTCAACACCTTGACTTGGGACTTCTGTCCTCCAGACCTTTGAGACAATACTCTTCTGTTGCTTAGGTCACTAGTTTGTGGTACTTATTATGAAGCCTGAGCAAGCTAATGCCTACAGCCGTACCACTGTGATGATCAATCCCATCAAATCTCGGAAGCTAAATGGGGTCAGACCTGGTTGGTACTTGGATGGAAGACCACCTTGGAACAGTAGGCTTGGGAGAATGACCTGGCAACCTACTCACCAAAAAAACAAACAGCCTTTGAAAACCCTATGAATAGCAGAGAAGTACAATAGTGTTTCATCTGTTGTACATAGGGTTGCTATGAGTCAGATACTGACTCAATGATACCTCACAACAACAATGAGCAAGCTAATACAACTTCTTATAGGTTTCTCATCAACAAATTATTTCTCCCCACATTATACCATAAAAGATTTTAGGCAGCTTACACAAACTCCCAAGCAATACAACTGTAATGAAATGCATACATAGTTTAGGGGTAATGGGATATGTGTGTATTAATAGAAAAACTGTATTAGAAAACAATAAGAAAGTCTATTTGATACAGTTACATTCCAGTTTGTCTGTGAGCTTCCTGAAACCAAAGTGAAAGAAGTTATGTGTTGGATCACAATAATTTTCTTATTACAAAAGAGAAAGCATTACAGTTTCTTAGGGGAAGCAAAACTTTTTCTTAGCCTTAAGTTTTTTGTATTAGTGTATACTGATTACACAAAATAATGGGTTTTGTCATGATATTTTCATACATGCATATAACATACATTGATCATACTCACCTTCTCTTATCCACTCCCCCCTTTCAAATTTTTATTTTGCTGAACTTCTTAAAGATTATTTTAACTGATACATAAAAACATACAGTTGTATACATTATTGGGGTACCATGTAATGTTTTGGGCTAGAGTTTAGCTCAGTTGGTAGAGTGCTGCTCTGTGCTCTCTGAGGCTCTGGGTTCAATCCCCAGCACTACAAAAATAGGAGAAGGATGTGACAACCCACCCTGAAAACAGTCAGCCATTGAAAACCCTACCAATCAGTAGTATGTAGGGTCACTATGAGTTGGCCCCAACTCCATGGCACCTAACAACAATGAAAGTAATGTTTCAATACATGTATAGATTATATACTTAAATTGGCTTAAATCTGGTTATCTACTCATTTATCATTTCTCTGTGATGAAAACTTTCAAAATTCTTTCATCTAGATTTTTGAAATCTGCAATACATTGGTATGTATAGCCACCCTACTGTGCAGTAGCACACCATAACTTCTTGCTCCCACTAAATTGCACAGTAGGCAATAGATTTAATGATATTTCTTTGTCAAAATCACTACATAAACTACATTCAGTTATATGTGTATAACATGCTAATACAGCTCCCAGCTTGAAGTTGATATTTGTGTACATGTGATTTCCTTTTTTCTAGATTTATTACTTAAGATCTTCTAAATATAAGGAAGTTAAGAAGGTATAACAAGAACTAACAAACAGGCATGTCTCATGTTCATGAGCAATAGTTAGTCTCCCTCTGACTTACTTTCCATGCAAATATTGCTCATCTTACACCTTTACTCAAAAGCCCAAAAGAATCTGGTAAGAAATGTCAGCTGTTACCTCACAGTAGAAACAAATTCCTCTTATTTTTATTTTTATTATTATGACATATGAATATGGCAGTTTTAATCTGAATCTGCATTACATTTTCAAATACAATATAATAATTAAAAATAATATTTCACTTTATTTTGTTGTTGTTGGGTGCCGTGGAGTGGAGTCTGACTCATTGCTACCCAGTGTACAGCAGAATGAAGCACTTCCTGATTCTGTGCCAGGCACATGATCTTATTTATGTTTAAGCCCATTGTTGCAGATACTGTACCAATCCATCTAGTGAAGGGTTCTCCTTTTTTTCGTTGACCTGCCACTCTCCCAAACATGATGTCCTTCTCCAGGGTTTGGTCCTTCCTGTCTGTATGTCCAAAATAAGATGCAGTCTAGCCATCCTTGCTTCCAAGGAACACTCTTGTTGTACTTCTTCTAGAACAGATCTGTTGGTTCTTTTGGCAGTCCGTGGCATATTCAATATTCATCTCCAGCACCACAATTCAAAAGCATCAATTATTTTTCTGTCTCCCTTGTTCAATGTCCAGCTTTCATAACCATTTGATACGACTGAAAATACCATGGCATGAGTCAGGCACACCTTTGTCTTCAGTGTAACATCTTTACTTTTCAGTACTTTAAAGAGGTCTTTTGCAACAGCTTTTCCCAAAACAATGCGTCTTTTGATTGCTTGACTGCTGCTGCTGAGGGTGTTGATTGTAGAAAAAAGCAAAGCAAAATCTTGGACAACCTCAATCTTTTCTCCATTTATTTTGAAGTTGCATACTTACCCCACTGTAAGGATTTTTGTTTTATTGATGTTGAGCTGCATTCCATACTGAAGAGTATGTTCTTTGATCTTTATCAGTAAATGTTTCAAATCTTCACTTTTTCTGTTATTCATAGGGTTTTCAAAGTCTAGTTGTTTCGGGAGTGGGTTGCTAGGTCCTCCTCCATCTTAATCGGGAAGCTCTTTTGAAACCTCTCTACCATGAGTGACCCTGCTGGTATCTGAAATACTTACTGGTGGCATAGCTTTCAGCCTCATAGCAATACCAAAGCCCCACAGTGTGGCAAACTGACAGATGTGTGGAGGTTGTTGTTGTTAGGTGCTCTTAAGTTGGGTCCACTTACAGCAGCCCCGTGTACAACAGACAAAGCACTCCCTGACACTGTGCCACTCCTAGCACTATTGTCAGTCCTTCTCTGCTATTCATAAGGTTTTCAATGGCTCATTGCTTCAGGAGTAGGTTGCCAGTTCCTTCTCCCTTTCCCACAGCACCTAGTATTCCCAGGTGGTCTCCCATCCAAGGACTGACCAGGCTGACCCTGCTTAGCTTCCATCATCAGATGGGATTGGATACCAGTGCTATGGCTGCAGACTCAAATATGAGATTTCTTGTTGTTATGTGCTGTTGAGTTGAGTGTGACTCATAGGATTTTCAATGGCTGATTGTTTTGGGGATTGCTTTTGGGAGTTGATTGCCATGCCCTTCTTCCGATTTTGTGATGCTGGGGATTGAACCCAGGTCCTCAGAGAGTGCAGTGTGGCATTCTACCAACTGAGCTAAACTTCAGCACCGTTTCACTAGTAGCAGCTCTATAATTGTGTCATATGTTGTAATATAGTATATGAAGACATAGATCAAGTGATGGTGGTCTAAAATAAAGCACTTGCCATTCTTTGGGAAAACTCAATCCAAAATATGAAAAAATGATAAGAATAATTTCACGTGTCCAATGACAAAGATACTGTTTTTAGAGGCAGTCTCTTTCAGGTATAAACAGATATGTTGAAGTCCATTGTGAGTAAAAGCAAATGCATATTTCCCTGCAAGTTTTTGATTCTGCCCACAAGAGCCATGCGAAATAATGTAATATTTTATTTAGTAACATGAGTCATTCAATTACTTTTAAGAAAGATATTCACAAATTAATTGTCAAGCTGTTTTGAGCAATAAAATCAAATTCTACTTCCAAAAATTCCATGGAATCTCTTAATTTATTTTGTTACACTAAAAGCATACACAATTGATTTTGTTCTTTCATTTGTCAGTGCTTTCTTAGTATGAAAATAGGAAAAAATTGAGAATTTCTCTATACCACCAAATATATACTTTCTCATTTATTATTCTGAGTCACTTCCATCCTTAATTTAATTTTTTTAGATATTGGGCATAATACCCAACCCAGTGAAAGCTTTGATTCTATGAATAGCAAATATGGTGATATCTTAAGAAAGGGATTTGGAGATTGAGGTGGGTAGCTCAACTTGACAATAACAATAAGAGACCACAATCAAAGGCTATTGTGAACATGTCCTCTATAATTAACTGTCCTATTCAGTCAGCTGTGGCATACCTTAAGAGTTATTTGAGAATTTGTAATTATATTATATTATATTATTTTATTTTATTTATATGGATTTTTGCAGTACTGGGAGTTGAACCCAGGGCCTCGCACTTGCATGCTCTGCAAGTGCTTGACCACTGTGCTGCACCCTCAGCCTATTTTTGTTACTTTTTTGAGACAGGGTCTTACTAAGTTATGCAGACTGCCTCTGGTCTCGAACTTGTGATCCTCCCTGTTCTACCTCCTGAGCTGCTGAGATTACAGGCATGCTCCACCATGCCTGGCTTAATTTTATATTTTCATCCAAGATTTCCAAGACAAATTACATAAAAAATACAAGTACTTCATGTAGGATTTCAAACTCTAAGAAACATATTAATTTAGAAGATTTTAAAATGTCATAGAAGGGAAATATTAGAGAATATTAGAACTGTGAATATTATGACTAGCTTCTGCTCTCTCTTCTAGCTATTTCCTTCCTTTTATAGTTGAGATTCAGAAAAAATGTGTGTGCACATGTGTTTGTGTTTACAATCTGCAAGGTCAAAGAAATAAGGTAGACATATTAAGTCACGTCCTATATTATAGACATACGTATTTGTAGTTCAGTTTTCCTGAGTGAAGTTTAAAAGCATTTCCTCCTAAATTGCCCTGTTGTATTATATTCTTCCTTCCTATAGTTCTGTTTAATGAAATTTTAAAGAACATTGCTGGAAAACAACTTTTGCTTATCAGAGGACTAACTGAGCTATTTCTTTCCCAAGTTTACAACTGAAAAGTGGACTACTTTATCTCATCTTTTACAGCTTTTCCTTTCTTAACGGTGCACCATTTATATTGAGCAAAGTGCACATCATTAAGCAGTATGTCTTGAAATTTTGTTAAACATTTACTCCTGTGTAAGTGCCCACTAGTTAATGATAATGTTGTTGCTGTTTTCAGGTGCCATTGAGTCAGTGTCCAACTCATAGTGACACTATGTACAACAGACAAAACAGTATTGTTGGTACTTCTCTGCTATTCACGGGGTTTTCAATGGCTGATTGCTTTTTGGGAGTGAATTGCTGAGTCCCTCTTCCAAGCTCACAGCACCTGATGCTCCCAGGCAGTCTCCCATCCAAGTACTAACCAGGCCCTACCCTGCTTAGCTTCTGGGATTGAATGCCACAGTGGTATGGCTGCAGGCTCAAAAAAATATGGAATGCTTTACAAATTTGCATGTTATCCTTGCACAGGGGCAATGTTAATCTTCTCTGTATCATTCTGATTTTAGTATATGTGCTGCCAAGCAATGTCATTACTCTGTATTTACCTTTATTTCCCATACCAGATAATAGCCTTCTCTGAAGGGTGAATACTAGTGTATCTTCTATTACTCTGTGTTTATTTTGACTGTTTATGAGCCAAAAACTTTGACTCAGAAAATATGTATTCTTTGAATTTCGTTTCTTTTTCTGCTTATCTTTTAAAATTTGATCTATTTTATTTCATGTATCAGTGCTTTTTTATTACTCTGTTGTATCCTATTACATAAACGACAGACACATTGTTTATTCATTCTTATGATAAGGGAGGTACAGGATAATTCTAGTCTGGGGCTACTACAAATAAAGCTGCTATGAACATTCTTGTATATGTCTTTCCATTTATTTCTCATGAGTCTATACTTAGAAGTGGAAATGCTATTGGTAGATATACTTAGTCAGTATTGTTGTTTTATAAAGTGGCTGAACTGGTTTATATTGGCATCAGCAAAACTTAATACAATTAGTATTTTTCATTTTAACAATTCTGGTAGATATAAAGTAGTATCATATTGTGGTTCAATTTGCATGTTCATGATAGCTAATGATGTTTAGCACATTTTCATAGACCTCTGTTGTTCAAATGTCCTTTTCTGAAGACTCTTCAAATTTTTGCCCTTGTAAAAATTGGCTTTTCAAATTTTTTTTTCTTGATTTGGAGTAGTTCTTTGCATAATCTGGATATAAGTACTTTGTCAGATACATATTTGTTAAAAATATGTTCTTTCACTCTACGGCTTGCCTTTTCACTTTCTTAATGATGTCTTGAAAAACAGAAGTTTGTAATTTTGATAGAGTCTGATTATGTAACTATTTTCTATTATAGGTAGTTCTTTCTAGGCTGTCTGTTAAAACTTTGCCTGCCTGCCAAATCATGAAAATATCTTATTTTTTCTAGAAGCTTGATATTTTAGTTCTGCATTTATACCTATGATCCCCTTGAACCTTATTTTGATTATAATGTGCAGTGAGGATCAGTGTTATTGCTTTCCACACAGCAAACTAGTTCCTATGAGTCCACAATGGAAGAGACTGTCCTTTTCTCCCACTGAATTGCCATACCAAAATTATATATCTGTAGACTATTTTTGTTCTCAGTTAATATCCTTTAGTCTATTTTCATATCTTTGCTATCAGACTCCTCCACCTTCCTATTAAGTGTTCAAGATAGTATTGTCTATTCTAGATAATTTGCATTTTTACATGAATTTTGGAATCAGCTTGACAATCCTTTCCTTAAATCCCTCAAAAAAGCTTCTAGGCTTTTGATTGCTATTTTATTAAATAAAAGTGAATTTGTTAGAGATAGACATTTAAACAATATATTATAATCTCTTATCTGTAAACACAAATAACATCTGCTTTTATTTAGCTGATTTATCTTTCTAGCGTTTTCTGTTTTGAAGTAGAGATCTTAATGCATATTTTCAGATTTATTCTAAGGTAGTTGATGTTTTTGTTGCTATGGTAAATGGCATTTTATTTAATCCTAAGTTTTACTGCTATTATATGGAATACAATACATTTTTGTGTATTGACCTAGCTTGCAAACTTGCTAAGTTTTGGTAGATATAAAGTAGTATCATATTGTGGTTTATTCATTGTAATTTCTTTTGGATTTCCTATGATCATATTCTGTATGAGTAATGAGTGGCAAAAACCTTCAGTATAATGTCGAATTGATGCTAGTGAACATCCACGTCGTGTTCCCATTATCAGGATCTCTCTCAGTCCACATTATCAAACTTACTAATTTTCTAGACAAACTATACTTTGTATGCGGCAAAAACATAGCACATATTTGGGGTATTTCAAATATAACTTAATTTCATTGATGTCCACATTATCTCCTCCCTCAAAGATAACGTGTAACAAATGTTCCTTTGTTTTGAAAGCAAATACATATATTTCTTTTTCTTTTGGTTTTTAATTTATTTATACATATTAGTAGGGTATGAAGTAATAAGTCATTTGATATAGCTGTTATGAAGCTATTAAATCAGTTTTGCTTACACATCCATCATCTTACATATTTTTCAGAACAGAATAAATCAAAGAAAATAAAAACTAGGAATTTTAGTTAATATATAATGGCAGCCATATTTAACCATGGGTTATACCCTGATTGGTTATTTTTTTCTTCCTTTTTCCTTTTTTTCATATATTCATATATTTGCATCCTGTATTGTGGATTTCCTCTCCCTCTTTACCATTCTACACTGTTCCCCCACCCCTTCTCCTTTCCCCAATAACTGCCCCCATTCACAGATCCCCTCCCCCTCCTATTGGGTCCATTTGCAGATGCTTATATTTCAAGATATCTTGCATTTTACTTTCAACTCTAGAAAATATTTGTTAGAGAAGCATATGTTATGAACTCTTATAATGTTCTAATGCTTATCTATTTATTTAGAATGTATCATAGATCACCTTAAATTATAAACTATTTTATATAAATATGTTTCATATCTATACCAAGAGCATAATTTGAAGAAAGAAAAGATTTGTTTTAAATTTCTTTGACTCTCTTAAGGAAACTAGTATAATGTCTTGCCTCTGTAAATACAAGTTAATTGCTTTATAGAAAACAAGTCCATTATTCTTGAAAGTGTATTATATATTAAAATTACCATTTAAATACTACAGTACTACATTTTACCATAATATTGCTGTACTAAATATTCAAAATAAATTCAAAATTGATTTTTTTCTGGAAAGGTGTTATTTCAAAAGCTTTATTAACCACTCACTAATGTACAATAAGACATGTGAACAGGTATAGCTTTAAGACAACAAAGA